>JAMKCH010056607.1:0-179961 GCA_023653785.1 Ophioderma brevispina | reverse complement strand
AGCAGAATATTGTGAGGTAGGCTGGAGTTTGGAGATCCTATCTAAGGGATTGGGGCAGGCATTGAGGGGTGTAGGAGTGATATCCCCTATGATTCTCTTTGATTCTTTGTTGAGTGCATGGGCTATTCAAATCGTCTACTGTCAAGATCCCCCTTTCAATCCTCAACCCCTCCCACGATACTCGATTTGGTTTGGGGAAACCGGAGTTTTATTCAGAGAATCGAAAAGTACAATAGACCCATGTTTGCCAATTTTTACGAAAAATGGGTCCATCAGTATCCTGACGTCCCAATGTTTTTGGTCAATCTTAAACACAAATATGCAAGTTTTTACCAAATTTTGGCACATTTTTTGGCAAATTCAATATTTTGAGAATGTCAGTGGGTTCCCATTGGAAAAGCGCAGGACTCCGTGATCATTAGGCGTGATTCGAGCCCCGCCGACCAACAAGTTTGTGTCCCCTGGGCAAGATACTAATCTGCAAATTGTCTCGCCCCCTGACCCAAGCGAATCTAGGGAACTGTCAAGTTATGGGAGATATGACAATCTAAGTGCCTGATGGGATGTGCGCTTGCCGCAGCCCCTTGATTAAACAACATGATTGTTGACGATTCCTAAGGGGCATAACAATAATATGCAACAGCGTTGTGGAGACTGTTTTACATTGATAAATGCGCTATATACACTGATTATAAACTGATTATTATATTTTGGTTTCACTGAGAGTTATTTTTTGCAAACTCAAGTGACTTTAAAAAAATACCAAATTGACTAAGGAAAAGCAGTCATTGATATCAAATGACACAAATACCCCCATTTGAAGCATTGAGTACCCCCTGTCCTTCCCTTCCAAATGTCTGTAAATGTCACTCTTTAAGGGTTCCCACTTACTTGTGATTTTCACAATGCTCCCTCCTACAGATCATGAACTATTCCAGCTTTAACCATACTACCCCAAGTTTTCATTTCACAGTTACTCAGATGGATGTGAACCTTGTCCTAAATTCTCTTTAGCCCTCCTATTGGCACTACTCTTCTTGCTCTCATATAATCATACACCAAAAAGAGGCAACATCATTACATCTTTAAAAACTTCCTTTTTATCGCTAATTCCAAACTTTGCCTACGGTTTAAAAGGCTCGTGTTAAAAATTGATTGGTGTATTAGAAATTATGCATAAGAACATTGAGGCCTTACAGTACCTTCAGTTTTATAGAAATTGTCTTAAATTAAGCTAAACAATTCCCTTAACTTTGAGACGAGATAGGCTTTCGCAAACAGAGCCAATGGATAAGCTGCAGCACCGCAAAAATATGAGCGACAAAAAGAGCCACCTCCAAATGCATGCCTACTCTAATGGAACATACTACAATGACCTACACAGTCACATTTTATATAAGTTTACCAGTACCCAGCCCCCCCCGCCCCTTCATGGTACCATATTGCAGGAGGAGGGAGTATTAGTATTTAACAACACATCAACACAACATTTTTTTCATTTAGTGTCACGAATATCACTTTATTTTTCATTAACCTTCTTATCATATACATGTTAGAGAAGGAAGCCAGTCTTAGATGCAGGAGGAAACCGAGTACCCGGAGGAAACCTGCGAGGCCGAGTATGGACTTTCTGAAAACCAAACGCCCATGAATCACAAGCTGTACCGAGTGACCACAGTGGGTGCTAAGCGAGGGAAGACCCACTGCGCTAACCCGACCCCCACAATATGCAAGGACCCATAGTGGGGTTATTGTTATTCATGACTTAGGTACTGAGACTTACTGGCAATGGTAATGACTGCTAATGAAACCCTTTTTTTTCAAAATTGGCCAAGGATTCTAGGGGCTGCCTAATTGCCTCTTCAAGACTCAGGGCAGGGGCCTTGTGTGTTTGCTCATCATGTATGATTTTTAGAGCAACAACCTTCTGTCAGTGTGCCTGACCCTGTGCAACTTCATTGATATATTTGCTGTCTACTTCTAACTTTCTGCCACAATCTCTCAGATTTAATGTAAGAACAAAGTCCACTTGAATGACCATGGATTCCACAAATTGCCATCGTTTAGGTTCAATTTGAAAGAAAAATTGGAGTGTACGTATTTATAGCAAATTAGATCTACACACACATCTATCATTTCTGCTCTGACTTGTATAACTGGTTTATGATGAAGAACTCTTAATGAAATGCATCATGGGATATAGTACTTAGGCTATTGGAAAGCTAAATACTAAATAGGCAGAATTGAATTGATTTTTACATCCGGTATGACAAGAAAAATTGTGTTTGTACACATGCCTCCCCTGTTTATATACCTGTGTCATTTCATAACCTATGTATGTTCCTATTGTCAAATTTGCATCACAACCCTTATTTTAATGTTACTTGCAATGTTATGGGTGACATCAACAGGCTATTCACTAGACCTGGGTACTAAAATGCATGCAACATTTGGTAGTCGATTACTTGTAAGCCAGCTGTAAATGTGGAGGAGAGCATGAATCAATACTCTAACCCATGTCAAATTGAAACCCAAGGCTGAAGTATGGTAAATATTACAGAATGCCTGTTTTATAAGCACCCCAAGTTTAAGTTTCATGAGAAAATGGAAGATCATGATGAAAATACTGCAAAAACACTTGCAAATCCCTTTGTGGGTCAAAGCAGTGTTGGCCATTAGAGCATTTAGCAGGGTTGGCAATATAGCCTGTCCAACATTGAATTGATATATAAATATTTCAGGTGCACTGTAAGCAACACTACCACAGGGGTGGGCGGCCAAGATAGCGTCGTTTTTGCCGTTCCCGTAGGTTTAGCACGTAATCACTAAAACTTGACAAATATTCCTAAGTCAAAATATGCTTGATATCAATATTTTTTCACTCCAAAAATCGTTTGAGTTGAAGATCAACTCATCTAAGTTTTTTTTGGTATGAAATAACGGTTACAAACTGGATCCTTTGAACGCTGCTCGCTGACCTCATGTTCAACTCGCAGGGTCACCGGATAGCGATTGAACAGAAAGAAAAGGAATCCAAGGGGAAAAGAAGTGTGGGGGGAAATGGTGTTCTGTAGAGGGATGGGGGGGGGAGAGGAGAGGCGTGTTAGGGATAGGAAAGCAAGGGTACTACTATAAAGCAGAAGAAAGTGCAGTATTGTCTTTGAAAGGGAATGCATAGGGTTATTTATAGCTGCCGAATGTACCGCCCGGTCCCATGTAGCCCCGGTTAAGCCCATGCCCCACAGTTAATATTCGTTGACCGGCATGTAGCAATCCCTCTCATGTGCGGTCTTTAAAAACAATTTGATGATAGGTTTTTTGTCATCAACAATTAGCAGCCACCGTCTAAAGCAAGGCAATTTAAACGGTCGCGGCTCCGTACGATTCCCACTCGCCACTCACTGATCTATTTATACACGCGCACAGTGACTTCAAATCCGGTCACTGTGCAGGCTCTCCAATGACTCGTGCGGCAGTTTTGCGCTATGAATGAAGCTTGGCCGCCGACCGCCTGCTACCACAGTAGATGCAATGGATGAGGTAAATGCGATGGCAAGAGACAGTTATGAGGAGGCGAGGATGAGGTGGTGGTTGGAGTGACAAAGGGAAAGGAGGAACAAGCAGCAGTTGTGTGCCTATTTGGTTTTGATCATGCAACTGTAATCCTTACGTAAAATGCATAAGATGAAAAATTTAAATTCAAAACATCAACCTCTATTTTCAATGTTAGGTGACATCATTCACATCTATTTTTAATGTAACATTTAGGAATACTCAAATCACTCATCCCTTAAAAGACCTTGAGAAATGGGTCATAAAATGTTAATTGACATACTTTCTATAACTTGTCTATTATGGCATAGATTTGCCAGTACATAACCGTACACACACTAACATAACTGATGCTGGGGGCATACTACCCCACATCTCATCAGTAATCTGCCTATGGCTTGCATTATTTTGGTGCTATTCTTCTCAGAGTTATTAAATCTATGACAGTAGAGCGAGTAGGTGTGGGTGCAAGTTTGGGAATGGGGGGTTGTTGAAGGGAAAAGAATCCTTTGAAGATTAGGTATGAGTGTATACGGAGATGTGTGAGATCAGTGATGCTGTAGGGAGCGAGGGACATGGTGTTCCGAGTGAAATAGGAGATGGGGATATTGAGGAGGACAGAGAGAGAGAGAGAGAGAGAGAGAGAGAGCAATGATGAGCGGAGTGTGGTGTGAAGTTGATGGATAGGAGGAAGGCGAGGGAACTTGAGAGAGTTGGGTTTGGAAGAAGCTTCAAGCAATGGACCGTTTGGCGAAGGCAATAGTGTAGTTGGTATGGGCACTGCTGAGGAAGGATGATGGGATGGAGATTGGTTTTAAGAAGGGCTTTTGAGTTTGTTTGAGGTGGGAGGTTGAGGAGGCGAGGACCGTCCAAAGAAGACTTGGAAGCAAGTGAGGAGAGTCGGAGGGTTGGGTTGAGGATGGGGATGCATTGAATCGGAGGAAGTGGAAGGGGGAGTAAGGGCATTTGCTGCGAGTGTGAGTCCTCGTCACAGGTCCCTGGATTTAAAACTTGGTTACTATTTATCATGTAAATTAATTATAAGTAGGAGTATGTAACAAAGTCAGAAATCCCAGTGATATTTATCGGAAGTGGACTGAAGGACACAAAGATAAAATGAAGCAAAGCAGTGTTATTGATGACTCAATTTGCTGGACAGATTTATATTTTGTCATTTGCTCGGAACGTGCATATCAAACATTGCCTAGAAAGTACCCTACACAGTCCCAACTATGAGCTTGAGGGAAAGGGTTCCAAATGTCCCCCCTTTAAAATTGTGACTGTAGATCAGGCCCGTAGCCAGAATTATTGGGGATGTGTCCGATTTTTCCCAGAAGTGACCTTTCCGAGCGTGAAGCTCGAGAACGGTTTGGGTGCAGGTCCAGTCTCCTGCTGGGGTCCAGTGCAGCCCCTGAATGGGGGTCCCAGGGCTTCACCCCCAGAACTTCTCCTATTTTTGACAATTGAACTTAATTTTTGGTATA
This sequence comes from Ophioderma brevispina, assembly GCA_023653785.1. NCBI lineage: Eukaryota > Metazoa > Echinodermata > Ophiuroidea > Amphilepidida > Ophiodermatidae > Ophioderma > Ophioderma brevispina. The sequence goes on along the minus strand of JAMKCH010056607.1, from coordinate 174,925 downwards.
AACATTAACTTTTCTGGAAAATATGCCTCAGGCCGGCGTCGGAGGCAAAAGCGGAAAATTTCAGCATGATAAAGCGACTTTTTTGGTCCGATTGTTGCCGCTTTTTTTTGGAGTGTGGTCACACCCCCCTCCCCCCCCGTGGCCACGGCCCTGCTGTATGATTGTAAATGTTCTCTTGTGTTTTATGGCCTTACAAACTAACTAATACCTCAACCCTAATCCCTAAACCCGAAGCCTTGGCGAAGGGGGACTATCGAAAACTATACTTCACAAAATAGATCTGTCACTTAAATTTCCATGCTTGTAACATAGGTGAAGCTACAACCACGCAAATAGCCCTATTCCAAACTGTTTACATTACACTGTTAACAATACTCAGTTTACTTCTAATGTAACATGTTGTAAATAATAACTCAAACTCCCACTTATAAATTTATTAACATTGACATTTATGTGACCCCTTTTCTTTACAACTCTTTTTCCTTCCATAAATGATGGGCAAATTTCTAATAATAAGGCCTGTTGTGAGAAAACGTTCAAGTAAATATTACACAAATAGAGCTGACTTATAATGAAAAGAAGAAAGGGTCAATAAATTAAAATAGGGCTCTCATTTTAATTGAAAACAAGAACATGTGCCAAGTCATGTGTGTACAGCTAATAACCACTTGCATAACCATCCATCACCAAAATAACACATTACAACGCTTGGCATTATAACTGGTCCATAAGTAATTGCTGGACATAACAAATCGCGCGTCAAAAATTCTTTTGTGTGGTAATGCGTCTACGTTAAGACGAGGTGCACCGTTTTGGCTGGGAAGCTGGCATAACGTTCGCAAACTGTCCAAGAACTTATGAGCCATATGTATGTGTTACTGATGGTTTTTTTTCTCACAACAGAAGGCAAGGTATACCTTCAAAAGCTACAAGATCCCAGCAACCCAGCAAAACCACTGACATTGTTATCACCTAAATATTTGTGCACAGCATAGAACGGAACAATCCCTGAAATCAAAACTTAAAAAAAGCTGATCTCGTTGAGAGCAAATGGGCTGTAATTTATAAGGGAAATATGACAATATCAACACAATGATTGGGACAAGTACCATTTTCTTTGCAGATACCCCATCGGTTTATCTAACAAAATCCGATGAGGAGGGTACTGGTTACCCTGTTGCAACTAAACAGAAGAGTACTCGCACAAGGGCTCAGCTCTGGAGAGCTAATGGTGGCCATCCAGGACATTGATGTCAGGAAGGGCAATCTGGTCAATTATCTTTTGCTCAGGTAATTGGTGGTTGCTGCTGCTGCTGTTACTACTTCTACACTACTTCTACTACCACTTTGCTCTCATTGCACTGAAGACCTTGAAATGAGGATGCTGGCATTTTCGAGTGGGGACATGCTTAGACAGCGAAACTTTACAACGTGTGTTTGTTTGGGGTATTACCTTTGTGTGAATACCCATACACCGTGCACAAACACACACTACATATATCAGACACATACACAAAAAACACATAGCCTTGTTCCCACCTTATACTTGCTGCCTATTTTATACATAATAAACACAATGGAAACTTCCTCAGGACAAAAAAAACTAGGGCCTTTTGTGATCAAAAGTGTGTGTGTGTGGTGTGGTGTGTGTGTGTGTATGTTGGGTCCTTGGTCTTACAACAGCCAGCCTCTCCCCACACACACTACATGCCTTCCTCTCGTGTGTTTTGGTGTCATCATTCTTACGCTAAGCCTCTCTCCACCACCTACACCCCTTCTCCTTGTAGTGTGTGCGTTGGGTCCTCAGTCATAAAGCCAAACCGATCCATACCACACAACTACTTTCTCTTCCTCCTGTATTTTATAACACACATTTGCCTATTGAATTCCAGTTTTTCAAGGCTGTGTTGTTAAAGTTTTAATAACCCTGAATTCCTGATAAATGTCCTACTTACAAATTGTTCAGGCCGGAATAGCACTCCTATCTCATATGAGCGGATCATTAGCTGACTGCCATTCTTCTCCAATGCTCCCCATGCTGCCTTGGACATGTATCACTGAAAAAAGTAGGAAAAATATAGGTAGTGCCCATCACACCGCTTAGCTACTAACCTGTATCACTTAGAACACAAAGTACTAACCCCTTTTTTTGGAAAACCACCCGATCCCAAAAAAAAAAGCCTCGACCCCACCACTACCCCTCAAACCCCAAGATTTTGGTATCATTGGTATCTTGGTCTTTTTTCTCATTTCATCTATAATTATGTGGCTGCATTTATTCATAAAATGCTATGAGCATTTAATATGGCTTTTTTTATGATTACTAGGACTAAATTTGTACATAACCTATGGGATATTGTAATACACACAATTACGCTCACATTAAAATCTGAGACTGAATAGACTAAAACGAGATCGGAAACAAAGCTGTAGTCCATGTTAACAGGCTCGGCGATCGACCAAGCTGTTTCGGCTTGCAATGACTTAGCCGCATGGTGGCGCTGTGAACACCTTAACTTTTCTATGAGCGAGGTAATCTGCGACTATCAGGCAATTTTTACAAAATTCTGTGCTTCAATTCATGACCTAACGTTAATATAATTGTTCTTATGTACCGACCACATTAACACTTTATTGGTTTGGCCATGTCATCAAAAACTTCTTTTCATACGCACTAATCCAAATTTAAATAACCAACATTTTAAAAACAAAAAATTCTGTTAAAAAAATACAGTTTGAGAAATAAACTGGCACAAATTTGTTTCATTTTTACAATAATGTCATATTTACATTGAAAAATTGGAGCAAATTCTAACCTATAGTCGACAAATGATTGTACAAAAGTGGGGTCATTGTAAGTTTCCCCATGGCTCTTCTAGCAAAGGTCATTGAGTCAACTAAACTTTGTTCACAAGGCATTTTGACAATTAACACGCACGGGTGAGCATCATTGATTTAAAAATAGCCCACCAAACCTAAATCTTGGGGTTAATACATTGAAATGTATTGAATCACGATTACTGCTTCTGATCAGTCGAGGGAATCGTTGAATTAACATAATAATAATCGTCCCAGGACACTGCACGCTGTAAACAATCCATTGATTACTTGCTTGGAATCTCTGTTTGTATATTCGTCTCAGATTGAAATGTTACATAGGATTCAATATGAAATTCCAGTTGGAATAAGGTAGTTGGTGGGACCTTTTCTATGACACTAGTAAAATTCTATGTTGTCATTATGGACCCTTTAAAACCTTACACATCAAATTTTCAAACTGAAGCATATCAAAGAGCAGCCCAGTTGTAGTTCTGCATGTTGATACCTCATTTGCAGAGGTAATCACCCTAATATGTTGCCTAGCAACCCTTTCATAAAAAAGATGCCAATTTCAAACTTGAACTTAAACCAGAAATTATAACTTTTTTTTGGTGGCAAGGGTACCTGTGCATTCATTATCAAGCAGAGTAGTATTTGCATTATATCATTTGCTAATCAGTGCAACTTTGAAAGTCTGCATATTTTTCATTCAAATGTTGCCATGTAAGAATGGTTTATGCAAATCACAGAACATACTTTTTTTTGTGGTGTTTTAAAGAGTGATTTCATTCACAGTTTTTATGTTTTTGGTCTTCCAAAAAGTGGGTAGTAACTTTTGTGATGTTTTGTTTATGATCTTCATTAGGATTTAGTGGTTTTAAAGGTGGCTGACCCGAATCATTGGCCCATTTTTCTTCGTAAGATGTTTTTCCTCAATGAAAGCATATCACCAAACATCCAATTACAATTTTGCTTAAATCGTCCCAACTGTTTGGATAGTAGACTCTAAATTGTAACACTAACTTGGCCCATAGGAAAGTGTGTATTTAATTAAAGGGATAAGCAGCAATTATGCGAGATAATACAAAATCTGAAATGCATTTTTTAGCTTATAAACCAAGAAACAGGTAACAATTTCATATAACTATGTAGTTTAATGTATGAACAAAAACACAGTGAAAAAATAGTGAAAAAATGAAGTATTTGGGGAATTGTGCATAACCGGCCCTGCAAAAAGACAAACAAGCGAATGTCTGCAATCTACACTACACCAAACAGCTGATGGTGGTTTAACAAGATCAATAATTGGTATTGAGGTCAAACTGTACAGGAAATGGTAACACAAAAAATATCTTATAATTCGGATATATTCACACGGGAATAGACAAGACATTATAGATCCAGATTAAAAGGTACGCCTTACTTGTAAATACCGTATTTCAAGCCAACCACTTGCAGGTTGTGTTAGCCATCCTGCATTCACAAAATAACCAACATATGAATTTTTTTATTATTTTTTTTGATGTTTCGTATCAGAGCAAATCGCTGCTTATCCCTTTATAATATGTGGGTCGAACCATATTTTTGGAGAAGTTTTTGGTTCATAACCTTAAAAAGAACTTTTCCCTGGGCCGTAAATTTAACTGGGGTAATGAAAAAAAATATAGCTTTCTTCATACAGATCCCAAAATCTCAACTGTGATGGTGAAAAGTGGGGGGGGGGGGGGTTACAGGTCGCCTATCTTTCGCTGCATGAATGCAAAATTTAAAACCCTAATGACGGAGAAATGAAATTGACATCACTCCATTTACAATTGAAATCCCGGGATTGAAATATCAAAGGTAACTGCCACTGCCGACTTTTGTCTTTCCCGTCTTAGCTGATCATTCAGATTTTAATGCCACTATCAGTAATTTAAAAAAAAAAAAAATACATTCAAACATTTTACATTTCCTTCCCCCCAATACATGGAATCATCAAGCTTTTCCATATAATTCTAATTTTCCTGATTTTATTAAAGATACAAGAATGATACAAGAATGTGCATTTTTGTAAATAAAATGTGACGGGACCCGGGCTTCGCTCCTGAACACCTAAATTTATATTTCCAACAGGCTATCCCGAAAATTCCTACTTTTAGCCCTGTAAGTAAACCCACTCGCAACCCCCCAAGAGTCTCCGTGTCCAGGGTGTGGTGGTGGTATGGGTCCACCACGGCACCGAGCTATTTTGTGATTGTGAAGCCACCTCCACCCCCCTGGGGTGGTTGAACAAACACCCTCTCTACGGGATTAACCAACCACAATGAAATTTCATAGAGATATATTCACATAAGTTTTATTTTAAACGAGCGGGGCCAAATTTCACAAAGTCACACACCCTAATGAATATTCATATTGTGGGGGGTAGCGTGTCATGAATTTCATCATTTAACACCTTTTATTACCTTATTTAACATTTCTCATTAAAAAGAAGAGACAAACCAATACATATCAGTATAGCCTTTTCTTTTGTTTCAAAGCATTATAATCTAGTGCAAAAGATATTTTATTTCTTAATAATCAAAGACACCAAAAAAATGCTTTTCATACAATTTCAAATATTTTATACATTTCGTAAATGCAAAGATTGTTACAAGTTTTCCAAGAGTAAGTAATTATCTCAAAATTTGTACAATATTATTGATCTTATTTACTAATGTGGCAATGCAGGAGGTTCCAGAATTAATTCCAAATATGCACTTGAAGGAAAACTATTTCCTTTGTTATAGTTCTCTTGAACAAAATTAAAACAAATTCCTTTAATCTCTCAAGTTACGAAAACCTGTTATTATTTAAATCTACAATTTATACAATTAATTAATTTCTATTTAGCCAAATTGATCGCCAGTAATTATTCGATAATTGAACTATTGATCAGTTATTAACCCAATTTATCTGGCCCAGTTTTTCCTGTTTCATGGTGGTAGCCAGATTTTAATATCAGACCCAATATTTTAAAAAATTTTTTGGTGTAGGCCTAGATTTTCCTTGCTACACCATTCAGGCAACTATTATTAGCCAGATTTGATTTAGGAGGCACCGGGTCACTAGAGCTGGTCCTCTAGCTCCTGAGGTCAAACCCTATCAATGACTTTTGGCTCAGGTTTATTTGCGGAATATTGATGTGGTTTGCTCTTTTCGCCGGCTATGGTTGGCCTAGCTTGTGGGCTATGGTCTGCCACTTCGGGCGGGGCCTCTGCCCCAACTGAACAACGTATGTCTACAAACACCCCAGAAGTAATCTCACAGACAGATCGAATACACCCTCCTTAAACGTGATTGGCTAAAAATTCTGACGTTTACAATCCACAGCTCTCATTGGCTGTGCATCCAAATTGGAATAATATCTAATTAGTAATCACTATCGAATCTGTCAACCAGTGGTTTCCTTATACGTGCAAATACAAGCTACAGTTTTTTTTTGAGATTTCTACATCTTTAAAGTTATTCTAAACTTAAACAATAAACAATGTCACATTGTTCCACACACATCAAATTTTAAAACATTCCCACAATTTTCCTTTCCTAAACAACATTTACGAAATTAAACAACATTTCTAGAGAATCCAACAGTTTTCTAGAAAACGCTACTCACGAACTTGCAACGGCAGAAAATGGGCTTTCGTGAGTAAAATCAACACTTCAAACTGTTATTTTCGTCATTACTGATTGCCGTCTGAAGTAAAAACTGCTTGCTACTGGTTCTCAAGACCTTTCTGGAAACAATATCTCAACCTTGGAGTACAAAATATGAGGTAAGAGAGCTACAACGACAGTAACGGGCACAAAATGTAAAATTTGGCAATCTACACGCGAATAATCGGCGAACTATGAAATTACATGACAGACTTGGGTATAGTTCTTTAAAAATTAAATCAACCAAATCATCGCAGCTTGACCATATAACATGATCTTACAATCTGAATCATCCCTGAAAGTTCCAAAATGCAGCGCCATCAAGAACAATAAAAAGTAGTGCAGGCCTAGCCTATCTCAGGCCTAGACTGAGTTTAGTAGTCACAAGTCCAAAAATGGTGTTCCGTTACAATAACAATGACCATACCTTTGCCATCTCCTCGACTACTACTCATTTGACCAAAGGCTATTTAACAGATCCCTATCATAAGCCCTACTTTGAAATAAGATATCTACAGTTTGAGAGGATTAGTAAAACCTAGATTTAGGAAAGACCAACCGCAATCAAATTATTGCTTGCCATATGTTAGCCCAACAGGAGTGAATACCACAAAAACAAAGCATGGAGACACAGCAGGCCTAAGGTACCTGTTGTTAGGGCTAGAGCCAGGCCAAACTCCCTTGGAATTGAGTATCATTTGCTTTTTTTTTAAATATACGAGTTATATTAAAAAAAATTTTTTAAATTAAAAAATCACTTGTAAATTATGTTTTTATCCTTAATAAGCAACCAATCAACAAGTAGATATGCACACACATGCATGACCAAGGGATTATGAACAAACCACTATAATGCCACCCTAAATTGATTACAAAAAAAGTGACAACTTTAGTAGATTCCACACCTTTTAGACTTTAGCAATGCCAAGTGTCATCAAACTCAACCATTATTTAAAATAAGTAACAAAGAAAGGGTATATTATTGTAATCATTGCATTGATATGTACCAATGTACAACATAACTAGCCCCTGGATTGGCTGGCCTCTGTTCAGTGTGGCTTTTCAATACCTTAAAACATAAATGAGAGTTAGTCCCAGGACAGAAGTGGAATATTGTGTGACAGCCAATACTGAAGGTGTATTAAATTTTAAAAATCCAATGCCAACCTTGGATAGAAATAAGCAATGGATGTCAGAGCAAACAACAGTTTACCTACCCGGATGTGTGACAATCACTTTTTATACAACAGGTTATGACAAGAAACATAGAAGGGAAATTTTTCTAGGACTTTGCCGGCACAGGGAATCCACAACCTTCTCATGATAGACAGATGCCCTATCTGCTAGGCTACTGGCTGTTCAGATAAAGACCTCAAAAGGCCTGTATTGTATTATTGGAATATAATATTTAATATTTAATTTTCCATATGGTAACTGCATTTTCCACAGCAAAGACTAGGCATTTTACAGGAAACGAATGCATAGGGAGAAAAATAACTCCTTACTTTCAGTCTTTTTTCTGCATATAGTAAACCGGTCACGTGTTACATTTGACTTCAGAACTTTACCAGATAAAAATGATTGAATGAAAGTGCTTTAAGAGAGCAATATAAGATTTCAAAGACCGACAAAAGTGGCCTATCCCCTTCGCTAGCAACCGACTAAAATAATTACTTCACTTCGCTACGGTCCCAAGTAGCAACGTTTGACTGGGGCAAGACGGATCAATCAGTCTTAGCCCGGCAACAAGACATAATGTCCTGTAGATCGAGAATTCGGAACCTGATACCAGACAGGTGAGTGATACCTAATGATAAGGCTAGGTAGAGTGGTTTTAGGTTGAAATGAGTCCACTTTGCTAGAATTGTATGTGTCGAAGGCACACCCATTACATGGCTATTAGCAAAATGACAAGTAGCAGGAGACAGCCACCTATTTAGCTAAGGCCATATTAAAACAAGTATTTGTTGGGAATACATGGAATATCTTACAATTGGTGTGAGGATCGTGTGGCCAATTTACATCTCAAGTATCACGATTACAACTCCTATTAGCTGAGGCCATATTAAAAAACAAGTATTTGTTGGGCGTACATGGAGTATATTTAAATTGGTGCTGAGATTGCGTGGCCAATTTACTACTCCAAGACTTTTACTGGTACTTGAGAAGTTGTGGGAAGTGTCTTCATATGTGCAGGATGTGATGAATGTATACTGGTAGTTGAGCCTCATACTTCTGATCTACGAATAACTCTACAAAGAATAAGGGTCTTAACCCTGTCAAGCCTGGTAGATTCTGTATAGGCTCTAAACACATATTTGGGTGAGTAAGGGAGTATAAATTTAACACAACTCAACACATTGTGTCATATTGTGTCATTAAGATAAAAAACAATCTAACCTTTAAAATTCAAAACCTTTATGAAACATACACCATAGTAATTTCTATCAAAACATGTTAAAAAAAGTTAACAATATTTCAACAGATAAGCCTCCTTCAGGAAATTTATCGCCTGAAGAGGGCATAATAGCTTGAAATATGTTTTCAAATCTGGGACGCTATATTCTACGGAATAAGCATATCAATGCATTCAAGTAAGACATGTTTCACAGAAAGAGCACAAGCACAAGGACTTACACCGAGGGAACTGGATCTAAGCAAATATTTGGTCATATAAGTATGACCAATTTACATCGTGCTAATACAATTTCGTCCTTTCGTCCAATCAACACATGACTGCCAGCAGCTCAACAGTTGGTTGGAAAAGCTGCATTTATTTTAGGGAAATGAAATCACAAGCATTTTGCCCCTATTTCTGATGTAGCTATTAACTGAAGCCTTAAAAATCTGGAAAGGGGATCTCAATATGTGTTATATTCATTAAGGCTTCTTTCCAGCCATACATCAACATTTTCATTGCCTTGAATACCCATGTGACTCGGAATCCAAGCTAAAAAACAGATTTATTCAATGCAGAAAATTGAAGAAAAACTTAACAGTCAGCATAAGGATGACGACACTCTCTGCCTTACAAAGCCATAAGACTAGATCAGTAAATGAAATGACTCTCATTGGAAATTTTCGCTAATTCTAAGGCCAACTTAAAGACACTATCAGTGATTTGAAAAATATTTGAAAATTTGCAGGAATAGCCTTCAAAGTTGAAGGATACGTTGGTAGAATTCTCAAAGTTACCTTTCCAGCTGTAGAATTGAAGAAAAAGGAAGAAACGGCAGTGTTCAGATACGATTCTCATTCAATATAAGGTTGTAGAAGTGTCCGTCGGACAGTAATGAATAAAATCTACGATTATGTCCTTATTAGGGTGCTTCTGGTCTTATAAGTTGCAGGTAGTTTAGGATACCTGTACTTGTGACGTACATGATGAAATCTGATTTTTATGTGATTTTTTCGATTTGTGATTTAGCAAATCACTGATAGTATCTTAATGCCGCAATTCAGCAGGTGAAAATAGAAAGCATTATCAGGTAACCTAATTCTGGCGTTGATCACGCCTGCCTTAAAAGCAGCTGCAGCAGCCCTTTCCAAACTTAGACCCTCTGTATAAATAGCTCGATGTTGATGATATTTATTGTCAAGATCATCAAAATTTCGCTTGAAAAACAAGATCATCATAAAGTTAGAGTCAATTTCAAGTTCAACATTTGTCCAAGCAGGATAATAAGAAATTCAAATGAAGCATGTTATCAGCATTTGGGACACACCTGTGAAAAACCTTTTTATACGGATTCCAAAAGATGGAATAGCATTGGTGTACTAGTATAAGGTGTAAATGTAGACGAAAAGGTGCTCTTATGTGTTGGGATATCAGCCTTACTTTTAAGTTTTAGAGCATATTGAAGAGCTAATTTTTCCCATCTTAGATATAATGGAGGTCATTAGCTTCGACATATAAGCTTTTCATAGGAGAGAAGATACGAAAAGCACCAAAGCTAGTCGAAGCCCTTGATTCTGAATAGGTCCAAGCTTTTTCAAATATGGACTTACGAGCAGAAATATTAACAATACAACATAATCCAATTTGATCTCACAAGAGATCTATAAAGGCGAAGCGAGACTGAGCGCTCTGCACCCCAGTCCATCTTAAAACACATATTTGGAGTGGCTTTCCAAAGACTGCATATCATTTGGGAAGCCATCTGAAAAAACCATTGACCTAAGATAGGCGTGGTTGGACTCATTTGACATTTTTCATGCTGATTTTGATTAGTTCATGAAAATGGTAGATGGTGTGTTTCTTTGTTCTTTTTTGGATATGATATTCGAATCATTTTCTTTGTGTGTGACTATCTGACCTGTACGGACTCCATAAGGGTAAACTGTAAAGTATTTGTAGTTACCACTTTTTCATTTAACTTATAAAAGTTTTACATTACTAGTGTGGATAATATTTTATTGGCTTTTGTGCTATGTATTTCATCAACAAGTTTTTTCTTACAAACAATTTATTTTGCTGGGGTGTACACAAAACCATGGCCGACACTATTTTCACTCACAAAGAAAATATATATATAAAATCCGTTGCCTTGTGTGGAATTGGCTTTTGAACCAAATAGAAATTGCTGTGATCTCTTTAATTAAGAAATTTTATGCTAATATTTCTCTTGAAGCATGCTATTCTCCAATTTCAGTTCCTTATTTTTTTCGTAATTTTTCACTTATTTATTGCAGATTTTACTTTGGATTAATTTGCTGAATTTAATAACATACAAAACTGAAAAGACCAAATGATTCGCTAAGTACAAACAGAATTCTTATCATTACGCAACATCTTAAAAAAGGACACCAGTACACACCTCTCTCTTCATCCAATATTCCTCCTTTTTGATAATGCCCAATTTGTTTTGTCTTTTAAATCATCCAGATCTTTTATGCTCTTCATGCAAAGAATTGAGTTATCTGAGGTCCCGTGACTCATATGATGAGGGCCTCAGCAGTATTGATAGGTGACTATTCCCTGATCCTGTGATTGTCTAAGGACTATACTGCACTGATTACAGATAATTGTACATAAAGGGATACAGATCTAGGGAAAAAAAATTAATCCAACATGTACTTGTGCAATTATATGCATGTATAATTGCCACCATATAATGTGCAATTTATAGTGCCATGGCCACAATACTGGGAATGAAAGTGGACACATGGGTTCAAAAAACATGGATGAGAGATTTGCAATTTGTTAAAAGGTCTTAGTTTGAAGCTTCTATTAAAAAAAGAAATAATGATACGGACTCCTATGACCTCTCCTTGAGATAATGCTTACTTACCTGATGGTAAATTATCAGCAAATTACCATGGTGTCAATACACCATGGCACACAGGTCATATTGTTAGACTGGCCCTTTTTTCACCTTTTTAAGGATGTTTAGTTGCAGTATAATAGTCCAACATCTACTTGTTTGGAAAATGGCTATCTCCCCTCTCACTTTATCCCCAAAGACTATTTCTAGATAAGACACCAAAATGCACATGAAATGAGACCCAATTCTGTAAGAACAGACTCTCTTTTTTAAAAGTTTTTGATAACTTGGATTAGGAAATACATTTACTTAATTTATTAAGCTTGGAGGATGTTGAGATCCTGTCCAAAACTGATACTGAGAAGGCTCACATTTTGATTAATAACTGTCTTTAAAAGCAGACTCAGAAATTTTGAAATATATTTTTTGTGTGTATTAACTTGATATTAATTTTACAGTGCTCTATGGGGCTTACAAAAATTATATTTTTAGCTCTCACATAAAAAATGGATCGAAATATTGGCACAAAACTTTACAGATGGGGTTTTGGGGTGAAGGCCATTCTATCAAGACAAAACTTTATATATTTAAATCAGGCCATCCCCATTCAAGTGGAACAATTAAAGTATATACTGAGGTCTCAGCCCCTTGGTTCCCCTCCAAGTGGATCCACTGCTGCTAATATGGTTTGTATCTTTTGGTTCTATGGCTTCTTTGGGTGGTAGATTTTACCCCTATCTTTATACATATGTAACAGCATAAGTTTTTACCTTGTGACTAAGAACCATGGTATATGACCATTGTCTGGTGACAGCCTTGTGTATGTTTTGATGTGTGGAGAGGCTCTAGTCCGCCCTCTGTTGTTAGATTTCCACTGACTGAAATGTAAAAAACACAAAATGATTGTAATTACAAGTATACCTCAAAAATAATATACAATATTAAATTTCACTTTACACATACAAGAAATACATTAATGCATATCTAAACAGACATCCACTTTAAACATATGCAAACAAATTAATTTAAAATAATTAAAGGCTTGATGGTAATGTAAAATTATTCACATTGAAATTCCTGTTATAAACAATTTCACAAGAGGGCAGCATATCAATTTGTGTGAAGGCATTATCTTGTCCACACTATTTTGATGAAGATAAAATGAACAAAAGAGGGCAGCACCTATTTAATAAAAGCAGTGCAGGTCAGATTTCAAAAATCAGTTTTGTGTTTGAATTAAAGATAACTACCTAAAATTGCTTAATTCCCCAAATTTTTAATTGAATTGGATTGTTCATTTTTGAAGTATTATGCATTTACATGTATCTCACCCTGATATGAATATACCATATTCATCTCAGATAGACCAGTCACATAGGATATGGTAAGTAAGCTTAACAGGAAGTGATATGGGTAACAACATAAAATATTTTTATTGATTTCTCTCAAAAGAAAATGATTTCAGCAAAACTGAACCTGTCAATATGAGCTGCTATTAGGTGCTTACAAAATGCAGAGAAACATTTGAGAAGATCTCACTCCACTGTTAATAATGTTAATAATGAAGATTTACTTACTGTTGCCTATTATTATTATTATTATGCTGCCACCAGGAAATCATCACAGTAACAGTTTGACTGCAGTTTTGTAACCTTACTTACTGTAGGAATGTATTGAAGTAGACCTGTTTCTTGGCTGTCTGAATACTGTATGGTACTGAGCCTCCTGCAGGATATCCCTCAAGACTTGTACGGATGTTATCTCTGCTGGGGAATATCTACGCAACCAAATACATAATGCAAACATATTGGTCCGTATGCACAAAAGAGTTAGACCGGGTCTAAAGTTAGACCCAGTCCAACGAGCTTGAATAAATTAGAGTGCGGACTGTTGGCAGGGTTATTGCCAGTTTATTTACAAACTAACCTAAACCTCATGCTCTGAAATAGAGGCAAAATAGAAAACGTCACCAAAGTGACTATTATTTTTAGAAAAATGTACTTATTTGTTCACAGGAAATCGTGGTTATGTAAATGATATATATTTTTATTACAATTTCAATAAACAATCCTCATTACAATGTTTTCATCGAAATGAATGAAGCAGACAACAAGCCTAAATCAAATAAATTCATTCAGGAAAGTGTTGCCAATTTTGGTGCCCATGAAGCCAGTTTTTAGGCACCAAAATAGAGAACACTTTCCTGAATGAATTTGCTGAATTCAGTAATTTTTTGTTTTGTGGTCAATACTTCAGTTATGTAAGGAAACAACAAGGTCCGAAACACGCTAAAACTTACAGAATTGTTTAGTTAATCTTATCAAGCCTGCCAAATCATACGTGGACTCTCGGTTTTTCTTGTTACTTGACACTTCGGAAGGGGATTTTAGTGTACGATTGCTGGTAATGTGTTAGCAAACGGCAACGTTGAAATTTAACGTTGACAGCAGCGTAAAGGCTGTCGATCAAAAATTCCACCTTTTGCGGCAATTTCGACATAACACCCTCGCCTATTTTTTGTTCCGACGATATTCCGCTACCTTTCTGTAAGGTTAGTTTCATGTAAAATGGTAGTTTACCTCACCGATATCCAGTGGTCACAACGCCGGCTTTCATAAAATCAGATCGTGATGCAGACGATGTAAGTGTGACGTCATGGCTCGCTGAGTCGGCTTCATTTTATCGCTGAGCAGGGTGCTCTAATTTATTCAAGCTCGTTGACCCAGTCTAAGTGTAATTTATTCACAGCAGAAGACATTTTCCTTTGCATTGACACAAAGCATTTTGTATTAATTTTGAAATTTGCATTATAATCTTTGAAGTTTGCCGGTTTCTTTATGAAGAAAATGTGAAAAACTGTAAATTTGGGAAAAAACTAATTTTGACTTAGACCAGTTCTTACTTTAAACCTGGTCTAATTTTCTGTGCATACAAACCATTAAGTCCTTACAGTATTAATTTTGAAATTTGCATTATAATCTTTGAAGTTTGCTGGTTACTTTATGAAGAAAATGTGAAAAACTGTCAATTTTGGACAAAACTAATTTTGACTTCGACCAGTTCTAACTTTAAACCTGGTCAATTTTTGTGCATATGAACCATTAAGTTCTTACAGTTGCAATTCTTTTTGGGCAATATATTTGCCATAGAAACAGAAAGTTTCTTCCTGTTCATCAAACAGAACTTGATATGTTTATTACCCATCATCATCAGGATTGTTAATAGTTCTCTTTTGTCTGGTATATTTCCACACACTCTAAAACATGACACCTCTTCTGGCTCAATCAATGCTTTCCTACCATTCGTTGCAGAGTACTAGAACTTATTTCTACTGAAAGTACAAATCGCTAGATATGAGTCCAAATTGGGTGCTAATTGACTCTGTGAAAATATACTTCTACTCACAAGTTTCAACATGCGGTTATCATCTCTGACAAATGCCGCTGAGCTCCCTTTGGTAGATGTCATGCTCTGCAGCCATTCTGCACACAACCACTTGCTTTTGTCTGGCCCCAAGGAACCCACGCTAGAAAACTGACCAATCACAGGCCAGTCTTTTACATCGGAACTCGAAGGTCCGTGGTCTTTGAGGATCTGCAAACAAAAAAGACTTAGAGTAATATCTAAACATAAATTATAACCCACTGTTACCATCTCATCTATAGAATTAGCAAAATATTCAACACACTTTGTTATTAAAACAATTCCATTTGGGGACAGCACTTTTTAGAAATCCTGAGACTTCTAAAAAAGAATATAATTACATGTCCTATTAACAAAATTAAAAGCTATTGAAAATCTTTGAGGATGATGAATATGCACACATTTGCAATTCCTAAAGGAGTCTGAAGTATGCTCCAAAATGTTGAAGAGCAATAGTTGCTTTTTGAAGAAAAAAAATACAGTTCAATATATGTAGACATTCCTCAATTGCTTGATGCACAGGATGTGTTCTCACCTAATATGGGGCATCCTGCAGCTTTTAGAGCCTAACTTTGAATCTTCTTCTTAGCGTGTCCACAAGTCATTAGTAATGGCTTGTGGTGGTGTCAGGATTTATTCAACTGAGTAAGCTGATCCGGGGCCGCGTGTATCTATGATACGGACGCTCCTAACATGGCCCGCGTTTTTTGAGACTGGGGCGGATTGGGAACAGTCAGGGGTTTACACCCTACTCTTATTCGACACTGACTGCGACGTACATGTACAGTTGTGACTCTCTGTACACGGGACCGACGGCTTAACGTCCCCTCCGAAGGACGGGATGCTTTCATGATTCATTTGCCCAATTCCAAGTGAACCATGGAGGAGAGCGGTATTCTGTATTTAATCAATAGCTCGTATACAGATTAAATCCAGAATTGAGCACCCGAGTAAATCCCAGTAAGTGACCCCACCGGGATTCGAACCCGGGATTTTTTTTTGGGTAAATTTGCGCCACAGGCAAGCACCCTAACCACTAGACCACGCTCTGCCACACTTTGAATGAAATAACTGCTTCTTATCAAGTGAATTTGTTAAGTCTGTACTTGTATAATGGATGCACAGCACAGTCATTCAATACACTAACAGTGATTCATGCAAGATTTGACATTTGCAGGAGTAGCTTGAAAGTAAGGATAAGTCTGTAGAATTCTCGTAAGAACGTTTTTCAAATGAAATTTAAGAAAAAAGGAAGAAAGACAGCAGTACTGAAAACAAAATGAATTTCCATTAAATTGCATGTTGCAGTACAATGTAAGTGTCTTTATTTGTAGAAACCGTCAACATTCAGTTTTCTTTTCATTAGGTTGTTTTCGCTCTTATCACTGGCAAGGTATGTATACCTATACTTGTTACAAATATGCAAAAATCTGATTTGTTATGATCTTGTAGATCTTCCGTTTTACTGATTACTAGAGAAACAACTTAGAGAGTATCTCACCCTTCTCATCTTCATGTGTCCCCATCTACTCTTGGCTTCTCCTATATGTCTCCCTGGCACTGAACCTATGATGTGCACCCTGAGGAAAGAATAACAAAATGGAGATGGAATCTGAGTTTTTATTCTCTAACGCATAGGAAGTGAATCTCAATATGGGTGAGATAAATCACCAGACAGCACAACATCATTAAGGGGTGGGGATAAAGTGGCACAATTTTGGTAAAGTGTGCTGTCTTGTGCTGCTGCGTTTTGTAAGGGTAAAAAATAAAAGCCTTATAATAATAATATTATTTATTTGAATTACTTGCAAAATACAGAAACAGTTAAAATATATAATACATTCAAAAATTGACAATGCAAAAGCAAGTAATTCTGGATAAGAGAATGAGTTGCAAAAACCTGATCACAAAGGTGCTCTCATATCCAAAGAAAAACAAAGATACATGCACAGAGAACAAGATCAAAATTGATTTAGGAAACCAAAAGAATAGGCGAGGCAAATGTATGCACAGTGAAAAAGTCAATCAATGATAAACTGACTGAGAAACAACAATTACCCTGTCTATATCAAAATGGTTTCCAAAATAATGAATAATTAACAAAAAAAAAAACACTACGTTATTTCAAACAAGTTCCAACATTAATTTTTAGGCTTAAAAAGTGTGATTTACAACCTGCTTTAAAGTTATAAAGATTATTGACAACACACAAATCAAATGGGATTTCATTCCAAAGACATGGAAGTGAAATAAACATAGAATTGAAGACAGGAGAAGTCCTTGCAGATTGGTGCAAAAGCCTAGTACTCTGCAATTTGCTTTGTTGAATCAAAGAATCAAAAGAAGCAGGGGTCAAATCATGTAAAATCTTAAAACCCAGAACAAGCCTTTGAATTTTGAAAGCATCTTCAAGCCTGACTAGATTCAAATCAAGACATCTACTCAAGTAAGGTGGGCGAGCATCTGCCTTTGGTGATTGCTTAAAGAATAAAGTTTGTATAATTTTATACTATGAGGTGCAGTGGTGAACCTTATTAGTTATTGACCTCTTTACAAGTAACTAATATTAAAAAGATGATTTCCAGTGTATTTCAAAGTGCTACTTAAAAGTTGGTTGTTTGCCACAGCCACCCATGTAAATTAACAGAAAATCTGAGAACCTACAAATCCCACTGCCTTCCTTTAGGTATTACACGAATCATTCACTCACCTGGCACTTGACATGTCATGTTTCTTGATGTGTGCTATCCAGTCCAGCAGTGGTTTGCTCTTATATGCTGCTAGATATTCTATCAACTCACTCTTGAAATGAGTGGCTGAATCCCCTGCAGTACTGCTGCCTTCTGTGGACTACTTAGCTTGGAGAATAAGGGACTGATCCATACACTAGGATATCAAATAAATACACCCATTAGATAGCACACCGTATTAAATGAGGATTATTTAATAAACTCTGGATTTTTGGATAGCTGCCTTACTGTACTTTGAAGCTTTACACTGATTGCAGACATAAAAAACAATGTCAGAGTGCCTTTTCAATCCTGACCACAGTAGGCTTAGTCATTAATAGATGCCACTCTAGGCAAAACATTACTACAATCTTGGACAAAAGTAGTTGGCACACCTTGTGAAAATTTGCTCTTTAACACTTACATAATTCGGCCATTTTTGAAAGTATGAAATTTAACTTTTTTGGGTATTAAGCTTGAAGCTTTTGCTAATCCATAAAACCTCCCCCTTTTTTTTTTTTTTTTTTTTCTGCCTTTGGTGATTGCTTAAAGAATAAAGTTTGTATAATTTTATACTATGAGGTGCAGTGGTGAACCTTATTAGTTATTGACCTCTTTACAAGTAACTAGTATTAATAAGATGATTTCCAGTGTATTTCAAAGTGCTACTTAAAAGTTGGTTGTTTGCCACAGCCACCCATGTAAATTAACAGAAAATCTGAGAACCTACAAATCCCACTGCCTTCCTTTAGGTATTACACGAATCAGTCACTCACCTGGCACTTGACAGGTCATGTTTCTTGATGTGTGCTATCCAGTCCAGCAGTGGTTTGCTCTTATATGCTGCTAGATATTCTATCAACTCACTCTTGAAATGAGTGGCTGAATCCCCTGCAGTACGGCTGCCTTCTGTGGACTACTTAGCTTGGAGAATAAGGGACTGTCCATACCTATGCCATCAAGTAAACACACACATTAGATAGCACAACGGATTGAAATGAGAAAGGATTATTCATCATCTTTTTATAAACTCTGGATTTTTGGATGGCTGCCTTATTGTCACTTGAAACTTTACACTGATTGCGACATAGAAAACCATGTCCAAAAGCACTTTCGATCCTGGCCACAAGCAAAGCTAGCTATGAAATAGATTCCACTGTAGGCAATCCAGGAATAAAAGATCTGATTTGTTGTTTTGCCTATCTATATTGTGTCATATAGGTGGGCAGTCATATTTTGAGTGTAATAGCCGGTGCGCCAACACATATACTACCAAAAATCTGAATAATTATGAAATCAAGTTGCAATGTTTGTTTCAATACTTGCCTAAAAATGAATCAATCCAACGTCATGCATAAAACTTCTTAGCATCTGCATGCGCTCATTAACATACAAACCATGCATGAACAAACAATGCTTGATGTATTAATCCAATCTCTTCTTCTCTCATACTAAGCTTTTATGAATGAGTGTTACTATACAAATATCATTTGTGCACTGCTAGTTTATCGACTGCACGTTTACATTTATATTGAACAACCATAAGGTTTTGGGTATTTACTTTTGGTCTTTCTAATACCTGTGAAATATTCTTGTGATAGTAATTATGGAAGATAACTATCCTTATTTACTTGCATTTTACCTGACTGAATCCCCATGACAGATTTTATGTGATATTTTGACTTACCCCTGTGTTTTCTGATGCCAATCCTGAGGATAAGGATTGCAGTGTGTTCACCCAGCTCATACCACTTTGGTACGTAATACATCATCTTGCTACATTTAAAGAAAGAAGGGAGAGATAAATGACTTTAAATCAACTCCTATTTCTCCACTGCTCAAGTTTGCCACGTTACTTTTTTCCCCAAATTTAGGTATAAAAGAAGGTGTTTACCATGATGAAGTTTCTTGTCAAAAGTGTTTTTAAAAATGCCCTTACAGGGACAGAGTTCATCACACTTATTGCGGCCGAGGTGTTTTGAATCAATCCTATAATGTATTGCAGGTGTGCCATCCTGTCTGTATAACACATACCAGAACTTACAAGAACTTATAAAGCGCCTACTTGCAAAAGATACTAGAGGCAAAGAAGGAAGAAAAACAGAAAGCTATATGTTGGCGAAAAGGTTTGTTTTAAGAGCTTTGAAAGACATGATGGAATTAGCTCTCTTGATGGCAGGGGGAAAGGAGTTCCAAAGACGATGCCAATGATGGAAAAAGCCGTCTCCAAAACTCCTACCGACGTGAGACACTCACCGTCAGCTATGGAACGGAGAGAATTGAGGAATGTCTATGACTCAACATGGAATAGAGGTAGCTGGGGTGGCAGATTTCAGAACGCTTATATGTATGCCAAGCCTACGAAATTTTATTCTGGCCAAAAAAAAAAAGAAACAGAGAGCCAGTGTACTTCGCAGAAGCAAGGGGAAGTGTGCGTGCGCTTAGGCTTCTTGAAAATAGCCTGGCTACTCTATTCTGCAAGGAGGCGTGCAAGGTCTTTCTTGTAGACACCATTAGAATAACAGCAATAGTCATTCTGGACATGACAATGGCCCGACAGCATTATTACATGCATTAAAGGTCAGAAACCTCTGATGCGACTTCAATGACAAATTTGCATTTAGGAGGCGAAAGAGAAGAAGTGATCACTTCAACTCAGGCGCACTGTTCCCAAAACACACCATTTTAATGGAGGAGGAAAAACTGATTGCCAGCTGCCACATGAAGAGTGAGATTGTCTGAAGGGCTGAGTAATGGAAGTGGGAACAGGCAAGAAAGAGCTCGGTCTTGGAATTGTTCAACTTAAGTTTATTATTGCACAACCAAGACATTCAACTCTTCGTGCCCTGAGAGAGCCTAAACAACTCACGCATCATCGCCAGGCCGTGTATGATCAAACTTACTGATAACTGACATCTCAGCATGTAGATGAACGAATCATGTTTGCAAATAATTTGACCAATGCAGGTAGTATAATAAGTAAACAGAAGGGGCCAAGGACGGAGCCCTAAGGGGCACCACATTCAGATACATGTTCAGTACTTAGGGATACAAAGTATTCCAAAGTTGAACATCAATACATTCATGATTATGCAAAACATTCCCACGTACTATCTTTGCAGGCGAAATGAGCATAAAAGTCAGATTTTTATGTGTTAAGAATATGGGGGGAAAAAAAGGGGATTTTTTGTGGGATGCATATGACCCATTGAAGTGAAATTTCCCAAACTGGTTGCATTGTTGGATTGACTCAATATACCCCGGGTATTATGGTTAACCAAATTTTTGCCGGATTATATTTTTTCCTTTGGCGGGTGGGAGGGGGGGGAGAAATCCCATTCTTACAACATGTTTTTTTTTTACAATCTATACTTTTTCTTACAACAACAAAAATCCTAACAATGAAATTTTCACCTTGTTACTTTTACCAGAAGTGGTTAAAATGTTGGTATCTGAAAAAAAAACAACTATTTTTTTCAATTTTATCCTCTGAAATCTTAGGGCTAAACGATGTTTGATTTGGATGTTAAGGGTAAAAATGTGCCACTTTTTGGTCGACCAATATTAATTTTACACAGTATTCTATGCCTATGGGGCTTACAAAATCAAGTTTTTAGTTCTCACATCAAAATGGATTGAAACATTGGCACAATGGAGTTTTGAGATCAAGGTCAATCAATCAAGATGAAAACTTCATATAATTAAATTGGGTCATCCAACTTTAATTGTTATTTACCTGTGATGTGTACCCCACATCATCTCCAACCTGGCCTGACATAATTTGATATTTGGGTAAGCACTGGCTGCTTCGTGTAGTCTTATCTTGCCTTCTCGTTGCTCACCATGCACCAACAACAGTGGCTTAGACCTGGGTCAGAAAATGGTATTGTTATCAAATAGAACGTAAGATTGTATTCATAAACATAATGCTTATTTCTATGTATTTATTTATTCAATTGTTTATTTTATTTCCTTATTTTGCATAATTACATTATACCCTTCGAACCTACTCTATCATGTGCTTAGATCGTTAATGTAATACAGGACATGATAGCGAGTGGGTGCAAAGGTTCTAATGTAATTATGCCCCTTATTGATTTAATTGTACCAGTGCTTTTAGGCAGTGCATCTGCAGTGCTTCGGAGAGAACACCACAGGCATAAACTAGTGAATAAGGCTCTATTGGACAACAAGCACCTGCTGCATAACACTGTCAAAGAATCACACCAGCTCAGCAGACAGAGACTGCGCTCTCGTCGACCCTTCTGTGGACACACTGCTAAACTCTCCAGCTCCCCATTCAAATCTTACAGACATGGCACACTGCCTGGCTAGATACTTCAAGGCCAGACCAATTCAATATCATACCTATGACAGAACTCCACCTGGTAGCAATCTTCCATGCAAGGAATACCTACCTGAACTTTTTTGGATACTGTTCAATAAGCCAAGGTATATCATGCATGTAGTTAAATTGAACAGACTCAACCAGCTCTCCCATACACTCAGATAGGATATCTGCAAGAAAATTAATTACCAAAATTTAAAAATTATTAAAAAAATCAAATTATTTATTAGCACGGAAATCAACTGAATATTTTATGAACCTACCACTGATATGCACAGCTTTACAGCTGTTATACTGTGAGGAAATCCCTGACACCTTTGTGAGAAGAAAGCAGAGTGGAGATGCTTCTTGGATGACTTCAGTGCAGTTTCTTGGGGAAGATGATGATGAAGGTTTATGATCACCTTCTGTTTTCCTCTTCTTGCTGGGCGGTGTGCTTTCATTGTCATCTGTGTTTCAGAGAGAAAGGTATAGTTAAACAGAAATTATGTCATATCACATCAAATTGAATATCGCTCTCACTTTTATCTTATGCTAATACTTCTTATCTTAAGCCCTATGTTCCGTGAATATTGTTGAGTGGCATTTCCTCCAAAAGCAAGTTCCATTACATTACATCTCACAGTTTGCTGTGAAAGCAGTGAATAGCCTTGGACAAATTCATTGATGCATGCAGTGGTGAGTAGGGTAGTAATGTTTCCCAGTAATGATGTTCAGGGATCCAGGTGTATATTGATTAATATCCTCAAATCCTTTTTTTGTCTATTTTGATTTTAATCCAATGGTACACCCATAGGACCTTGCATATGACCTTAAATTCATGTTAGACCACTTCAAATTGAATCAGATACTGATCTCATTTTTATCTTATGCTAATACTTTTATCTTATGCCCCATATTCCCTGAACACTACTGAGTGGTATTTTCTCCAAAGACAAGTTCTATTGCATTACATCTCACAGCTGTTGTAAAAGCAGTTAATAGCATTGGGCAAATGCACTGATACATGTTATGCTCCATGTTCCCAGAGCACTGTTGAGTTGTTTTATTTCCAAAGAGAAGCTCTTTTACATTACATCTCACAGTTTGCTGTGAAAGCAGTGAATAGCCTTGGACAAATTCATTGATGCATGCAGTGGTGAGTAGGGTAGTAATGTTTCCCAGTAATGATGTTGAGGAATCCAGGTGTATATTGATTATTATATAACACCGAAGTAGATCCTTGTCATTTGATTGGAGGATTCTCGGTCACATGTCATTATATAAATGATATATTGCACGCTTACGTCAAATACTGTGCATTTTTGTTCCATTTGGCGTGCATTTTTGTTCCATACGTTTCGTTCCATTGCACGCCTTGTGCGTCTTCACAAAACGCCGGCCACCTAATGCACGCACTTATACGGAACTTTGCAGCGACTATGATGCTATTATTATGATCAGTGTTGCAGTGCAGCAGCGAGTCTCGGAACTTGCGGTCTTTGCTTGAGTGAACAATGGAGCACGATCTTGTTGTTTCTGTTGGCAAAGTTATGTTTTCAGCAGGATCTACATAGAATTCCCGGGAGAATTCCCAGCCATGGAGGTTCTTTAGACCAAGGTTAATGCAGGGGACTATAGGAAGAGGTAGGAGAAGGTAAATGTAGGTCAAGTTTAGGTCTAGCCTGCAGAGCTAGGCCCCGGGGAGCTAGGCCCTGGGTCCGTAGCTAGCAACTGTACTTGGACTAGCCCAGGCCAGGCTAGCTTAGCATAGTCAAGCTAGTTGTGAGCTCACTTTGATGAAAAAGCATGACTGTTTCCATTCAACTTGGCTAACGCCTCGTTCCAATGGAACATTTCATCTTTCAACTCATGAAAGCATTCTTACCATGGCACTAATAAACTTCATTATGTATAATATCTTCAAACCCTATTTTGTCTATTCTCATTTTAGTCAAGCAGTTAGACCCATATACATTGAACATGGACCTTAACTCATGGTAAATCACAGTGATTGTGGAATCAGATACCATCTCTATTTTTATCTTATACTGAGATTTCTTATCTTATGTTCCATATTCCATGAATATGTTATTGTGGTGGCATATATCCCACATTACAAGCTTCTGTATATGCATCTAACACTGAAAGCAGGGAATGGCCCCTTCACAAGGGGACTAATGTCTGCAGTAATGAATACTGCAGAATACTTTCACGGGTAATGTGCAGGGAACAATTTCGTTCAGGGAACAATTTTCTTAAAACAGACACAATGGCCATAGGAAAAATATCCAGGCAATGAAATGGACCCTTTACGAAAATCACTTCCACAAATGGAACAAAAAAGGTTTTACATTTTGTAAAAAAGGAAAAGTAACTTATTTTCCTTGTAGGTTTCACTTCTCGTCCAAGGATGCGACATTACTGCCAGCATTTATCAAACTTGAAAAGCATTGCAGTCATCATGACCATTGCCTATGTTAATAGGTGATAATCCTGGCGTCCCCACATTCACTAGTCAGATCAATATCTTATACAAGCCTGAAGTACAATAGCTGAATCCTGGTTCTGAATGCTTTAGCATTGGTCACAAAACATGGCTAGAAGATAAATTCTGGCAGGTATGTCAACACCTTGAGTTTCTGTGGCAGGAAGTGCCTGAACTCCACAAAAACTTTTGACTGTGTTTCACTGTTTTTACGTTACCAAATTCTTCCACAGATTACAGGTAACATACATGATCAGATGTGTTCCACTCAGCATAAATGTACCAGAAATAAATTGAGATAGGCCAAAATGGCGATTACAAAACATAAACAATTGATCATACTCTTTGCATAAGATGCCAGAGGGGGACATGGGGATTCATAGTGCAAGTTTTGGACAACCATTAAAATTCCATAATTGCCACCACAATAGGGTCATATAAAACTATAAACCTCTAGCTTGGAAATGTACCTGGGTCTGAACTCCTTCCAAGTCCCATTGTTTTCCGAAGCACTCAGAGCCATATTTACACATTGGTTTGTCATTTCATCCAGTAATGTTTCCTTTTGCAACATCAGCTGAAGCTCCTTTTGAAGTACCGGGGCTTTGATGGATCTTCTTCTTGAGAGGCTTTCGTGGTTTGAGGGACTTATATTTAACTTTCTTTGCGTGTTTCTCTGGCAGGACTTTCTGTTTAACATCAAACATCATCAGGAATCGAGTCTGATATTTCTTGTGTGCCAAGCATTGTATTGTGTTCTTGGATTTCTTGGTCTTATGGGACGGAGTAGAAGATTGCGGAGTCTGGCCATCTGAATCATCTGCAGCTGAGGATGGCATGTCCCATGGCAAAGAAGTTGCCATGGCTAGGTCTTTATCTCTTGCTCTGTAATCTTGAGTCTTCTGGCAAAACTGCAATACAAAAGATGAATATTATATATAGTTTCATAGGTCTTAATAAAGCTCCCCCTCAAATAAAAGTCCCCGATTTTATTTTTTACCAAAGTTCGTAGATACCAAAATCACGCCGACATGCAAGTAAAACATGACAAGAACAAGTGATGCGACATAGGTGACAGATTTGCTGACCTGGGCTATGGTTTGCAGTGGAAATTTAGTGAAAAATGACCTATAATAAAAAAAATAAAAAATTTTGAAAAATTTCCCCTGCACATTAATTACAGAAAGGGCTTTAGCAGCCGTTGTGTAGGCTGTTGTACATTGTCACAATCCAAATTTCACATCCAATTTTCTGTTTGTACGGGCATGGCGATGACCTGTACACTTTTCCTATTTTATTATATCTGGTTTATTGTTGTATCATTTCCAACTTTCCCCCCAAAAAAAATTTCAGGCCTACATTTTTTAATTGCGGTCTGATCGAAGGCTTCAATATCTGCAAACCCCCTAAAATATACCCATATAGGACCTTGTGACACCCCAAGCTTGAATTTATATGTCCTTGATGTGGTTCGCATCACTAAATCATGTGACACATGCCAGAACACGCTATGAAATCAGATATACCATTGAAGCCTGAACAGATAGTTATTTATAGTCACTATTTGTAAAATATGATTTTGAAGTGTTTTCTAAATATGTTTCTGCAAACATTGATTGGTTCCAAATATGAGGCAAACGACAGAAGAACTTTATAGGTGTCCCTAAAGATATGAAAATTCTGATTTTCGCACTGATGTAAAGCTCTTTATCAAAAATATCCCCATCTGAAAGGATAAGCTTTGAACTGTCTCTTTGGTACAAAAACCTGTGAAATTTCTTATTTCCTATAGGAGCAAATACAAAAGCCTATGTTTTCTATTGAAATATAAGCATATACAAATCACCTTTTGTTTTCATTTTAAGTTATTTCTGTAGCCAAATAAAGGTAAGGAATCTATTGAGTGTCTAATCTATATGAAATCACTACATATCACAGAAAATATGGATGACTTAAAATCTCTCATTGCACCTTTAAAATCCAAGGTAGGGATGACAGACCTTGATTACCAGTACTATTTTGGTAATGTTGTGTTTGCTTACATCAATGAATGTTAATGAGTATTATAATGGCCCAATTTGCATATTATGGCAAAAATGGGAGGAATTCACTCTACCCCATGAATACAATGAGTGACCATGAACTTTCAAAAACTTGGTAGGGGTGCTAGACCTACAGTGTTAGGTGACATTTACTGAAAAAAATAAGTATTTTAATTACCTAATTTGCATATTTTGAGCAAAATGAGACAATTCACTCTACCTCAAAAATACAAATGCCAATGAACTTCAAACTTGGTAGGGTGATTGACCTTGATGGATTTAGTTGGTGTACACTTTTTTAAAAGTGTATTAAACTTATTAAAATTTGGATTGGTCTGTGTTGCTGAAAAGTGTGGAGATGGATTTTGATTTTTTATCGCTGGTTGCCTGCACTTGCAAAGACTAAGTTTCCAGATCAGATCAATGCATGCTATTCATGGATGATGCTATACATTTCCAGAAAAAGTGCACCGCATTTTTTTCAAAAATGAATTTTCTGCATAGAATTCTTTCAATGAAGTGCACATGTAGTGAATTTAGCCAAAAGGCTGTCTTTAAAGACAAGATGGTGTGCATGACAGAAAATCCCAGCGTGCTTTCTTAGGACAGCAGGTGCATTCAAATCTGAGTTTTTGGTTTTCTTTTCTACTGTTAGTCCAATAAAACTTTGAAGCATTCTTGGTACGGTAGGTGTTCTACAACCAATCATGCAATTTAGAGATCTATATAGTTTCACCAGAAAATCCATGTCAAATAGGAAACCGGTCATGTTTTGGTTTAACTTTCCACCCATTTGTGTATTTTGTACTTCTAAAGTGTATGGTTAGAATATTTCCAACAAGTCAGAACTGCAGATGTTGAATGTCCGCTTTTCAATGTTGACATTCCTGTCAGTGGATCTTTGGTTGGTCTTTGCATTATTTTGAAAGTCAAGCTTGTGGAATAGAAACAAGTGGAATATGGGAATTCCTCTCACAGCCAAAACAAAATATGTTAGATTAGAGCTCAGAGATGGTAGGACTGTCGATACTGGCCAGTCACTTGCCGGTGCTTACTTTAAATCATCGGTCCTCGTTGCACAGTTCACTTCCGACGCACAACACTGCCCATACTTTCTAGCAACTCGGAATCTTAGCTTCATTGGAGGTGAAAACAAACTTCGATTCGAGTCCGTTAGGGAGCCTTTATGACAATTTCCTTTGATGGTTTCTTGGCATGCAACAAAACAAAAACCATTCCACAAATTATTTCTACATACGGCTCTGTTGTCACTTGAGTAAAATACATTGCATTTTGTGCCAGTTTTACCAGGTGGCTATGGGAATTATTTTCACACAAATGGCCCTCCATTACTTGTGACGTCAGGGGTAACAGTCCAGATAATATCATTATTAATAAATTACACACCTGTTGCTGTAAACGCCTTGCCAGTGCTTCATCAGCATCCCTAGTCACGCCCGAGGTCATGTACAGGTATCACAACTTGATTGCTTGATACCACCAAATATATGGCAAGACCTTTCAAAAGAGGCTTGGGTGGATTTGTTTCCAGAGAGTCTGTGAATGAGATGATAGAGTTTTGTATTTTTTAAACCCAATTAACTGTATTACTTGAACTTGGCCAATCAGTTGCCAGGTAGACTTCAAAACATTTTGAAATTTACCAATTTATTACAAAATATTTGTTACTAAACAAGAAAGTACAATTTGTAATTCACATGAAGGGATAATTGTTTTAATAGAAATAGTGATGTTATGCCAAAACATTGGTTTTCAGCAAACTGCATAGAACCTATGTGAATCATGATGAAGTTAGCCCTCTTTTGGGAAATCTGAACGTGCCTACAGCTGACTCCGAGACCGAATTTGGCTAACAGTAACACTAGCACGATTCGTCAGTGTTCACATTAGTGTGCGTTTTTGCGTCATAGACACACTTTTCCAGAGGTGGACGCACTTTGGTCTAGGTGGAGTAAAGTTGCTGTGTTTATGTGGACGGCAAAAATATAGCCACTAAAAACTATACAAAATCACAGAGGTTGACTCTGGCACATGGTCACTGATAGTGTATCATTTTCAATCAATCAAACAAAATAACTTATTGTTACTATTAAATACATGTAGCAAAGCTGTGAATAAATAAATATATATAGGTTTCAAATTGACTTGTATTTTACGTCTTTTTATTTAGTTCAATAAACCTCTCTCACCGTCCCAAAGGGTTGAGTCAAGATCCTCCAGTTCCTTTGGAGTTAAGGGTCATCAGGGTAACTACTTACCATATGCCCACAGTCTAGGTTTGGGGAAGGGAGTGTAGGATTGTTTGCAGTCATAAGTAGTACAACAGGCTAAAACCTTGACAAGCATATTATTTGAAGTTGACACACTTGTTTCAACCTCAGGGAAACCAAATTTGCGTCCAAGTAGACGCACTTTTTCATCAACCTAGGTGAACCCTTGCGATTCGTCAATGCATTACAATGCATATATCACGATTCATCTTGCTTCTTCAGTGGGTGGCGGACTTTTGTTGGTCCTCTATAATTTTTCACTTTGCTTTATTCATTTTTAAAAATTTAACCCTAGGCCGCCCTGTTCGAAGCAAGATGCACTTACATAAAGCATTAGTGTGAAATGGATCGAGCCAATCGTTTTTGTGTTTGATCCCATACAGTCTTATGGGCTGTGCTACCAAACCTAGGTCCTCTAGGTGATGACCACAATATTTCGGCGGTCTTGCGAAGTCTGCTTTTTATTCCAGAATAAGTTGGGGATTGATTGAAGAAATTACGATTTTTAAAAGTGATGAAGGTCAGCGCAGTCAAATGAAACATCATGGCTTTAAGAAAGATCTGTTCCCCATGTCTGACGTGAGTGATATCAGCATCATGCCTATATAATGCAAGCGGCCGGTACTAAAAGACTAAAAAGACAGATGATAAAAAAGCGTTGGCCAGATTAGTCCTGATGATCATGACTAGATAGTCTAACTATTTTAGGCTGCTGCCATCAAGACTATCTAGTCATGACGAGTTGTGGTAGTGGAACAGTGCCATTTAATGTGCCAAGATGACACAGGACATGCTTCTGCTTCTAACTTACAGCGGCAAGTGTGACTTAATTAACACTTACTGTGCTCAAGGGATCGAGATCTCGATCAAACCCTGTGGCAGGTATTATTAAAAATGCTGCTTGTGGGGCATTGAGAGGTGTTAAATATTCATTATTTGCAATAAACGTTATATTGTAGGCATTCTTTAGGCTTCGGCATCTGTGATCAAACATTTTTCCAGATTTCAAATTCGCATTATGAAATTTTCAGGGACAATGACCCTTGTTTTGTCTACATGGGCTTGCACAATTTGGCGCAGCTTGGGTACATGTGACTGAACCTATGTTGGGAAGAACAAATGTAGCATTCGGTTACAAATTGGTTAAGACAATTATATTACAGACTCTAGAGATTGCTATGTATGTCAAAAGGAAAAATTATTTTTTCTTTTTATTTAGGAGGAAATATGACATTCTCAAACCTTAAATGGCATGGAACTCCACAGAAACAGTGTAACTTATGGCACCAAGATTATATGTCCAAATTTTTAAAAGATTAATGCCATAAATTACATTTTGGAACTATGGCCAGATCAAAGCATTAAAAATAATATCATGCAAAGTCATGAACTGAATCGTGCTCATACTCTGCCTACGCTTTATCATTGTGTCTTTTTACATTAGGCCCCCTTGCCAATAGTACAACGGACGCATAACTGAAATTTCGGGCATTCAGACGAGTTATTATCATTTTGCATTCACATTTACGAATCACCCCTCATTTCTAGTATGACGACCTTACCTTAAGTCAACTCATGTAGCACGAATCCCAACAAGAATAATCTCCAAAATACAGACTTATAATTTTATGTTTCAATCGAAAGAAACAGAATTGGCAGAGAAAAATAACAATTACAAGTAGGTGCTGATCAATACTGCGGCCATTATGTTATTTTTCTTCATTGTAATTGACTTCCTCCGACGCAGCACTGCGTCGCCAAGTCCATACTTAATACAGACAGTGCTTGATTGCTACGACGCTTTTCAATGCATTATTGCCTTTATGTTGTGCCGACGACCAAATGCAAAAACGACGTAAATCGTTCCCTGTACTAGGCCGCTCATTTGAACAGGGCGGCCTATTCTGTTGTGTGAATTAAGTACACCACTCACTCAGTGCAACTGGTGTGAAACTTCCTATGGGAGTATGGATAGAGTCTACGGATATGGAGTGCTGGAATTTTCTTGTTTTATCAATTTATGATCTGATCTCAAGAATTTTCTCTAGATACAGCTGCATGAGATCATTGTCGATGATATTTTAGAGAAGTAATTTCATTCATAATTTTGCTGCAAAGAGGATTTTGTTGACTGCATCATGCACTCCAAGGTAGTCTTTCACTCCAGGGAGTATCTTGGAAGAGCCGTAATTGACCATCAGGTGGAAGAATTCCAAATTGTTACATCACAAACCACGACGACAGAATGGTAAAAAATGAAATGATAAAAGTGAAACTGAAACTAAAGCCTAGGTCTAGACCTGTAGTCCTGACCAAGACTCGTGCGAGCTAACACAGTCAAGCACAACTTTACAACGAAAATACTTACTACAGACACTGGAAACAAATACTAGCTATAAAGTCTGAACAAATTTGGATTAAAATGAGATGATTTTTCTTATTTTCTAAAGCAAACATATGTTTTATATTTTTCATGACCTTAGCAACAACTTCATCTTTCGATCAATTTTGCTTCGATTGTTGATTCAGAGCCCGTCTCCCCAATCTAACTAGACTATTAACCTTGCTTTTTGTGTTCGTCATAAACTTAGCGTCCATAAAATGAAAAGAAAAAGAATGGTAAAGTGAGACTGCGATAGGGGGAGCCTAGTAAATCTCAGGGGCTGGCGGTGGGCATTGGCCTGTGTCAAAGAACTGGAAAGTGGCGTGAATTTTTACTTCCGTAGACTCAGAAACTGGCAACGTGTGTAAACAGGGTAGGTTATTAAAGCTCCCAGTTGATATCAAAACAGGATGTCAAGTTTAGAGAGGGTTTCGACATTTGAAGGTGGCTGTAGCCTGTAGTTTGGGAACTTTTTACAAGTAAAAATCTGCAGGTGGGTGAGCCTCTGTAATCGGAAGTTAGTAAAGGGTCATTATCATGATTTCTGATCCACGCCCTCATCACCCGATCCCAGCCCCCACCTCTTAGCTAAAAAAAGTGAGGTTTTTATATACATCTTGCACCATACCAAGTGATGCATGTGCCTTAGCCTAGGGTGGAACTTGAAGCGGACCTACGACGCATTGCAGTGATTGGTGAAAACCCGGAATGATTTCCTGAATCGCTGGTGAAAACAACCTGCGCAAATTGCATCTAGCATTTTAGGTCACTTCAATTTGACAATATGCCGTGCAGTGTGCATGTGCGCATCAAGTTACGCACTTGTTGCTATGCAATTTTGTCTGAACTCCTGCATGCCGCTCCCAGCTTTTGGCAAATTTGATAGTATCCCCTGTAATACGTTTGTGATTTTGTTATTTCTTTCCTTCTCATAGCTTGCTGTGGCCTAGTTGCGATCTGTTTATTTCCTAGTAAGAACTAAGCATGTGCAAATCGCTTGTTTAGCATAGGCAAAATCTACCTATTTTGAAGTAACTGCTACACACATTGTAGGCTTGTATAGCATTTTTTATGATGATAAATATATACAAATAAAGTGTTTTGTAATTTTTTAAAATTGTCAGCTAAAACTAAAATAACCTTATCTTTTTGAAGAATTTGTGCACATTCGAGAAACTAAGGTACATGTAAATCATTTGACAATTGCTTTCATATAGTCCAAACCGCAAGATCGTATACTGAAATTTTGGAATAAGCTTGGAAAAATTTTGTATTGTGCCACTACCCTTGCTCTGGATCTGGCAGCCCTCATCGGAATAAACGCATTGTTGAAGGATGTGGTGGCAGAATACTCATGTACTTAATTCATCCCATTTATAGCTTTGCCTCAAAGATAACTAGTAGTAGTAGTTAATACATAAAAAAAAGTAGGTGCTAAAAATTGCAAAATGCACTTAACCTGGCTTTAACAAGGCTTAGCCTAGTCTGCATTTCGTGATTCTAGCACATTCTGTTTTGTTTTAGTTCAGTAGATAATCCCAGACGTCGAATTACAAAATAAAACTACTGCATTTTGTGCATGCAATGCGGAAAACTTTACATGCAGAAACAAATCAAACGGCACTGCACAATCCTTTTTTACAACATGCCGCAAGAAACCTGACAACTCTTACAAAGTGGTCCCCAATCGATACTGTTAATACTTTTGGAGGCTGATTGGGTCCACACGTTCACAAGACTCCTTCAAAGAAAATCTTCAAATGATCGCCAATGCACTATATTCACACACACACCTTACTGTAAATACATGTAGGCCTATTGATCGTGAAGCTGGCAAAAATATAATTCATGGGCCCCTCTGATTGCTCCCAGGGCATATGTTTTGTTTATATTTAAAAGCTTTTGGAATTCACCGTGGGGATTAATAAGAAGCTAAAATACAGATATTGAATACTTTACAGTTAAGGTATTTTTAGTTTTGTTTTTTGTTAAAAATGCTGCTGATATCATGAAAATGAAATGTATTGATTTACATGCACAATGTGCATGTAAGTACGAAATTTACATGCACACAGACAAGTTACATGCATTTGTGCATGTGTGCACCCCAGTCATTCGAGGTCTGAGATATCCTGGGTTGTATTCAGTATTCAACGTATTATTCTGCCACGACATCCTTCAACATGCAATTCAGGGATTCCCGGGACCCCGACCTCCGTGTCAGGTCAACGCTTGACTTCTCCTTCTGACCCGCGAGAAAAATTGTCGAGAGTCAATTTGAGACGTCCGACGGCTTTTTGATCACAAATCTGAACAATACAAGGCAGATTGGCAACAATGCTACAAACCGAAGGGACATCCAAAGGTGCAATTGGGGCAATAACCCGAGCATTGCTCTATGTTAAGGGTTTTGGAACCTCCATGGGCAGCAGCGATGTAGACAGAGAGAGACTGATAGGAGTGGGAGGAGGAGGGAGGATCAGCTCATATGGCCCTCAAAACTACTTTGGTGATATCATAGGGAAACTCTTGCCAGATGATCTTGAAAATACTGGGCTGGCATCCCAGCAGGATCTATAAATAAAATCTGCAGGAAAAAAACTAAAAGTTTGTGGTGTTTTATTATTTAAAAGCCCCTGTGGTCTAAGTTTAATATGTAAAATGTTTTTTTTTTTTTTTCACTCAAGAATGGATCCTGCCCTACACTGGGTCCTGGATCTGAAAGTTTCCTTTTAAGAAGCCCATGAATGTTTTCCTTTGTTGTTATTATCAAAAACAACATTGCCAATTATGGGTCAACACACACTAATACACACAATGTTCTATGGGCCATTTAGTACACTTTTTATTACTCTCCTACTATCCCAATGGCTTGATGACCCGTTTTTACTCAAAGTTTTGTAATTGGATGGTTTTGGTGATATGCTGCCATGTGAGGGAAAACCATCATCGTCAACCATTCCTTCAGAATTGAAATAAAATAAGCCGTTCATTCAGTCACAGCTCAGTAGTTGTGGGGAAGGCCATTCAAATTTTGTTGTCGCAAGGGAAAGAAACTTCTCTCTAAGTCTATGAGTTAGTAGTTGAGTGCGGGGTGCATAGGTTTTGTCTCTGGAATTTGCTCTAAGTTGGGTCGTTTCATCAATCCAAATTAGTCTGGAAAACCCTAAACATCTTTTAGGGTTGTCTCTTGTCTGAACTGGTCTATCTGATAGATATCACATTAGAGTCACTTAAATAATCATATGCAAACTCACAGGTCTTTTAGATAGTCCAATAAATAACAATTGCCTAAATATTATATTACACAGGTCTATAAGTGTATATTGTCCACTATTCCGGTATGAATCTTTGTTACAGGATCTTCAGTATTACTTGGTGGATAAACTGGGGTTGCATAAACTGTTATGGGATAGACAGGCAATGAGCATTTTTATCAGAAGCATTTGTGTAAACTAGCATATTCTAATATGCCTAGAACCTGATTAAAAATCTAAAACAAATATTATCCTGGAAATACTGATTCAATAGCACATATTTGTATCATACAGGAAGGCCCCTCATATAACCATCAGGCAGATGCCCAAAGTGAAAAGCACTTATAATTTTGAATTTTGTGTGTTAAACAATATTTTAAGATCTTTCTAAACTAATCAAGACATTATTACCTTTGGCATAAGGAAGAAGAAGCAGTATCTGGATATCACTTAAACCAAGGTTAAACCAAAACACCAAAGAACAAATCTCAATTTGAGGAGGAAATTTTGTGTAAAACAGTGTTGACTTGATAGTTTTAATTACATGACAAGCACCAAAATGAGATTCTTGGTTTTACAGAAGTCTACTACAGCAGCAGAGAAAAAACAAACTATGAAAAAGTGATTTTATTGTTGACAAAGTCCTGTAAACATATCTTGAATGCTAACGCCTGGTTACAGGAAAGGCCAGTCTCTATACCACCTTCATGACTATATTATGCTTTGTCAGCACTAAAGAAAGCCAAGCAAAGTGCCAAGTCAGGTAAGGATATCGTCAGTAGACCAATAGAATTTTAGTTCATTAAGGGCAGTGTCAACCTTGAGCTTCCGAGTATCTATTTTGGGTTGTAACTTTGCAAATATTTGATTATTGTCCGTAAAAGTATACATTTCTAGAAAGAAAGTTGGACGATGGACCCGATGATGGCATCAGATTAACTTTCTGTATTTTGAGAAAAATACTAAAAAAACATGATTTTGCCCCAAAATTTCCAGACAGCATAACAAAAACAATTTTAAATTTTCATGATTTGTTATGTTATTTTTTAGAAACAAGACAAATTTGTCTTGGGACGGTTTTTTCATTTTTTAAAAATAGAGCTTACTTTTCGAAATATAAGGTAAAATGTCAAAAAAGTGTGATTTTTACCTTTCTTTTCCAAAATTTGAGTATATATTGGAGAATATCTTTAGTTAGAAATCGAAAAATGAAAAATTGAGAAAACCGTCCCTAGAGAAGACCGATTGCTATCATAGGAAAGTTAAACCACACCTTTTACTTCGGTATTTTTGGAGTTATCTTGTCTGAAAATTTCCCAAATTTTGCGAAAATTGAACATTGAGAAAATCCGTGTTTTAGTAAAAAAGTGACTTTTCACGCCATTTCAAGCTGTCTCTTTCTCAAATAACTTTACCTTTTAACTTCAAAATTGAGTTTGTTGTGCAAGTGATGAAAATACATCTTTATGCACTATTGAATCAAACCTCCTTTGTTTTCAACTCCAGAAATCAGAAGAAATTGAAATTTCATCTGGTCTAACTTAGCGCTTTGTTTACATTTTCAAATATTATTTTTCGTTTTTCCAAGATGCGTTCGCGCAAAAGTACATTAAATACGCGCACGCTTCATTACGCAGCAAAAATAAACACGCGACGCGATGCTGCGCCTTGCGCCTGACGGCATGTAATGTGCTTAAATTCCCGCCGTTAAGACCATGTGGTTTTTGTGACTTTAAATGGTCAAATAGCTGTTTTAAATCGGCAAAAAATACAACTCAGGATTGTCTGCATTGGATAACCTTTGTAGGTAACGATACGCACAGGTTGATATTTAAAATGGTTCAAAAATCAAAATTTGTGTAAAACAAACATCTAGGGTGACATACCCGTACAAAAATACACCATATACCAAATATCAATATCAAAAAATGAAAATGTATTTAATTACTTTTAAAAAGGTGCAACGAGAGATTTTGGGCATCATATATGGGGTGTTGGCCATTTTGTGACCCACGAATACACGACCGTGATGAATTCTACGGAATAAATGTGTTTTTTAGTCGTCAAGTCTGCTGAATTCATCAGGGTCATGTGTCATTGGGTCACAAATGGCCACACCCAATACTATATTGTCATAAAGTAGTAATATCCTATAGGTAAGACCCCCAATAGATTTTTACCCTGGATTGGGCTTTCAGAAATGCCTTGTAAAGAGAAAACAAATGGATTTTTATTTGCCTAATTCAGTATATAGGCTAATTTAGTATTGCTCTAATAAGTGAATTAGGAAATTTCACCACAATTTTTTGTACCAAAGAAATAATTCTCAGCTTAATTGTTTCACATGGGGATATTTGTGATAGAAAACTTTACACTGTGCAACAAACTCAGAATTTTTCAACAATTTTGTATGGGGGGGGGGGGGGAGGGCACTGGTTATGTGGATATCTCCTATTGCACTTTAAAGTGCTATATTGGCCATTCCCAGTCAAGCAATTGAAGCTCACAGGATGTTTTGGATCGAATAATTATTATTCAGATAAATTATTAGATAACATGGCTACATCGGAGGCTTGGACCAGCTACACTAGTAAACATGGTAATGCAGCAATCTCAATGTCCTAAAAACTATTCATATGAGCGGAATTTATAAATACCCAAAAGTCAAATGTTACTACGAAGAGGAATGACTGCATGGGTAGGATGTCAAAATACAAAACAGATTGTGGCATATTAAGCAGCTTATTAATCTTCTTGAGGGTGTTTTCAAAGAATTATTTTACTGTACTCACTCATGATGGGAGAGTTCTAGTTATTAGCTGTGTACTTTAGATCAGATCCCTTTCAAATTAATGTGGTGTCCTACCTTACTTGTCACAGATCCTAATATCAAGAAGTATATTTCACTGTGCGAAGCCCGCATTGCAGATCAAGAACAGAAAGAAAAGGTGCGATACAAGGCCATGTTTGACAAGATGGCAGAGGAAGAAGCAGAGAATGATCAAAAAGAAGCCGCTGCTGCTACTGCATCTGGAGGTGATGCACCTACTGCCTCAGCAGATGCTTCCTAGAGAAATTACGGGCTATTGTGGTGAGGTCTGGCTGCCTGCATGGTTTGGGTCCTCCAGACCTTGAAGGCAAAGAAAGATCTGTGGAGTAGTCTTGGGGCTTGTTGACAACCAACATTCTTTTATCCGATTGTCTCAATAAATCTCTTGAAAGATCTGCATGAAGTCTGGTATGAACCCACAAACAATGGCTTCCAAAAACAATGCAGTTCCAAATATTTAAACCAGGGAAGTGAAGGTTGATGTTCAATTTTAACTACCCGTTCCTATTCCTTTACTACTGATGGTAGTTGTTGATTCGTGATCAACCACATTGCGCATCTCTATGCTTGGCTCACTAGTTCTGGACACATCTTGACCAGTCGTGTGCACCATTATATACGATGGTAACTGAACACGAATTATTTGATAAGCTATCGGGTTTGAATCCACGTTAATCTTGGTCTTGGGTTAAAAATATTGGTGTGAAAAGCCTATGAGTACTCATCAGATGAGCTGAAATGTGTAATTGGTGTTTGTAAAGAAAAGTTACTCAGAGTGATTTAAGACTACATGCAAGCAATTGTCATCCTGATTTATAGTTCCATGTAAAAAAAAAAGATTTTGGTAAAACGCTATATCGTCCAGGTCACTAGAAAAGCTGTGTGGTAATTCCAAGACAAACACAAGGAGGCTTTATGCATGGCACATTTGGTCATATGAATCTGCATTATTTTTTCTAGGACCTGCATGTCATGTGGTCCATGTGCAGACTCAAGACACCGGTGTGTGTTTTGGCAGTCACATGACCACATTCTTTGAATAAGTACCATCTAAGCCTCTACTACGAACCGGATTTGGCCACGGTTTTAACCTATACTGTATTCATTCTCGATGTTCGGGGTGACGTCGTGACGCGACTCTGCATTCATTTTAGTTTTAGTTGTGCCGCATTTTTCACGTGCTTAAGTGCTGCAATCAGAGGTCAGCGCAGTGATGTCACCCTCAAACTTGAGAACTCGAACAGGGTATACTGTCCAGATAGCTATGTGTTGACTGGCCAGATATGAATCTTTGGATGTAGGAGCGCAAGACTGCGTGACTGTGTCTCCCTACTACAATACCATCTGAGCAATTTTTAATAGACGATACGTAGTTCTTTGTACATTGATTGGTTTCAGAGAGCCCATTCAATAATGTAATCAAAAACAGTAGAATGCCATATGTTTGATAGAAAAAAGGTTGCACTTTGTTTTCTATACAAATTACATAGGTCTGTGCAGATACATAGTTCTGTGTAGTAATAGGTCTATGCAGACAACATCTGCGAGTGGTACTCTGGAAGATCTGTGAATTCGAAATTTGGTGACATGGGACAGCACGTTTGAAGTTGAAAGGTTTAAAGCAAAAATATAAAATAAAAACAAAAACACCCAATTTATAACTAATTAGCAAGAATTATCTGAGTCAATTGATCAAATCAGTTACTAAAATGTTTAATTGTAATCCTGCCTTCTGAATAATGGGAAAAATTCTACGGTATGAAAACATCCATAAGCTGGCCACAAAAAAATACAATTACTAGTATAAAAATGTAAACCAAGTCTTTCCCCCTATTTTTTAATCAAAGTCCATATTTGCCCTGTTGTATGGGAAGATTGTGTTACTAAAAGGACCCCCTGTACGTGAAGGGGTTGACAAATTAAAATTTCCTGGGAAGGAGTAGTCGCATTTCCACAGATTTCCCACTATATTTTTATGTATTAATGTCCCCAAATGGCAAGGGTCCCTCCAAATGGCCAATTTCCTGGGAAGAGCTTCCCAAAATCCCCACTTTTTCAAGCAGCCACTGTAAGTGGCGAAGCGTAAAACATATATTTCAAGAATGATGATTTTTATGATTTGTTTAAAGAAAAGAAAAAGTGGGATCAAACTTTTGAGGGTATAAAAACAGCCGTAAATGGCACATTCAAGACCGCTTTTTGTAAAAATGCCTTAGGTCTGCTTTAAGTACTATAAGGTGTTCATATGACCAAACACTAGCAATATAGGGACAAAATGGGCAATAAATTTGAGAAAAAAATGCCTGATTGTGGCTTTAAGGTATACGTGCAGTAATAATCGATCGACTTCAAAAAGTTACTTTTTAGCAAGTTCAAATATGTCATCATTGAGTTCCAGTTAGTTTTTTGCAGTATAAATCAAAACACGTATCGATTTCATTGTGTAGTTGGCCGTAACAAGTGTACTCGCGTTTGTATGCATTTCCAAGCTTATCACCAAAGCAATGCAACGTGCCTTGTAACACAACTGAACCACAGGATACCTTGGTCCTTACAAAGAATCCGCATTTGTCGTTGTTTGTCTTATTGTCCCAGCGACCGAGTTCGGAACGGGGACTATAAAATGAGCAGCGTCCGTCCGTTCGTTCGTTCGTCCGTCTGTGATAAAAATGTTAACCCATGTTGTATACGGTTTATCTGGAATTCCGTTAAGGGCAACAATGATGTAACTTGGGGTAACTTAGGTATTGAGGGGATGTGGGGGGAGGGGGGGTTGGGGTGTGGCAGGGGTGTTGGGGTAGGGGGTGGGGGTGTGGCAGGTGTTTGGCGCGGGGGTGGGGGTGTGGCAGGTTTTGGGGTTGGGTGTTGCATGGTATTAGGGAGGGGGGGTGTGGGGGGGTGTTGCGGGGTGCGGGGAGGGGGTGAAAGTGTGTGGGAGGGGGTGGGAGTGTTGGGGAGGGTGAGGGTGTTGGGGAGGGGGTGGGATGTGTAGTGCATTTTATTGCATGTTAGTGAGCGCAACAGTCGGCGGAGACATATTTTACGCAGCGTAAATATTGAGTTCGCCTTGTTTAGTTTTTCTTTAGTTTTGATGTTTGTTTTAATATTAAAGGCCCATGTGCCGATCGCTAATAGCCTGTCCCCAGAAGCCCCGATTTACCGAAAAGTGGTCAAAATTTTGGTTCATAAGAAAGCTTACTATTTTTATCATTTACCATGTGAAATCTTAGAGCCAAAGGTGTTTGGTTTGGACGTTTGAGCAAAAGTGCCCCATTTTGGTTCGACCAATATTAATGGTTTCTATGGGGCTTTACAAAATAATGTTTTTCGCTCTCGCCCACCAAAACGGGATTGGAAAATACGGCGCGAACTTTTCACAGATGGGGTATTGGAGTGAAGGCCATTCTATCAAGGATGAAAACTTCATATCATAAAATCGGGCCATCCCCCTTTAATATAATTTCACAGAAAAGCCAATCATAGCCTCTGAGGCAAGATGAAGTTAGCATGGTGGTGGTATTTATAGGCATCATAATGAGCTCCTGTGTTGAAGAAAGATCACACATAATCTTCATTGAACCAGAAAGTCCACTTTCAGATGTATAAGGGTGTCTACAGTCATAATAAAACAAAAAGCAAATGAAGAAATCGCTTTGTCCAGGAGTTTATTTTCACCTTTCCCGGGGTTTTGCCGTGCTAACGCGTGTGCTGCAGTGCACGCACTCACATACACGTCGTTTGGATCGTACATGCGCCTGGGATTGGTTGGTTTAAAATTTGATGGTTGTTGTTCAACTGTTGCTATGCTAGGGCGTGAATGGCTTGCGTACAGTTGTGACTTAGCGCACAATGATAGAAAATAAACATCTGGATACAGTATACTAAAAATTATGCTAATCTCAGTCGTTAACGTATAGAAAAAGAAATATCAAATTCAATTTGACTCTTCCTAGTGTAAAATTTGCATATGTTCATCATTTGAAGGACCATTCTTTGGAGTCACACACATGACCAAATTATTTGCCTCCCATGACAAACAAAATCTAGCAAAAGTGGAATCATTATTTTGGTTTAGATTTTGATTAAAACCTAATATCAGAATAATTGTTTCCACTTCGCTGGATTGGTTGTGTGTCATGGGAGGCAAATGAAGTGTGGTACGTGGGTGTGGACATTCCCGAAGAATTTGGACCTGAACTCTTATGAGAAAATATATCAGAAATATATCATTGTAGGGGAATTCAATTTGTATATCTTTTTTGTAACAAACTGAAATGTCATCTTGTTAAAACCAATAACAAAGTTGTTGTTTCACCAATCAAATTATCATTTAAAGTGTAATTTGTGCATAGACCCTAAGCTACCTTTGGGTTGAAATTCTTTAGGAAACTAGAGCTACTTCAATACCACTTGGAGGAACCTATATCTTTTAAACACAAAAAAGGTCAGGCCAGATCTTTTTTGTGTTTTTTTTTCTATAAGCAAGTAAGACCTCTATGTTATTGGCAGGGCTACTAGGACTCGGGATGAGAGCACTATTTCTAAGGACAATCAATAGGACATGTGCAGAACTATTCTTCATGTCAGCTCCCGGTTGTTAAAGGCATGACGTTTGCAGGTGGGTGGACTGCAGCCCTTCCCTGTGGGCTTTCAAACAAGTTGCCAAGATAATTTTGTATCATGGTTACACTTTACTTGTGCTTTTACAATAAAATTTCCTGTTTTCAAAGCAGTTTAGGTGTTCAATGGCCTTATGGTTTAGGGATAGACAAACAAATTTGCCTTTTTTTAAGACTGGGCAGAAGCATCAATTGAATGCCATTTCCCATGGGATACATTCTAGACATCCATTGAACAAAACCCTCAAGAGGAAATTAGCTTTGTTTAGGGTATTTGTTAAATCTTTACATTGCATCTAGAGCAAAACATGTCATTGTAGTTCACACAATTTTTCCTCCTGGGATAGGTAGTTACCAGGTGTCAACTGAACCAGAGAAGATGAGAAAGAAGGAGATGGCTCGATTTTGAAATCTGATTACCCAGGATTACTCTCATTCACCGGCTCATTGTTTGGGAAACTTCAAGGGCCGCTCGATTGGACTTTTGAAGTAATCTGTTCATCCGACTCAAGCTTGGCCAGTCGGGAAAGTTTCAGAACAGGAAGTAATTGACACACTGCTACTAAAACAGTTTATTAATTTTCCAGCTAAATGTTCTCTGCTGGTAAGGAACTCCACGTTTGTTCTGACCAATAATTATTTATTTTATTCGTTGGCGAAATAATTGAGGAAAACAAAACAGCAAAATCAACCCTTTTTTGGTAAGCTAATGTTTTGAGGTCAATAAAGGATGTTGTTATTTTAGCCTAATTTAAACATATCCAGTTAGTTCCTGTGAAATATAATAAGATGAATGATTAGTTAAATGCATTTTGAATACACCTCAACCATAATAATAATAATATATTGGCTTTTATAAAGCGCCATTTCATCAAGATCACAGCGCTGTTGCCTATTATTATTACGCTGCCGTCAGGAAGTCGTCACAATCATTTCGCTTCATCTAGGCCGGCAGCTGGCCAAGCGCACAATCCTATCAGCACTTAGATTGTAATATTCCCCATAACAGCTTATTCCCCATAAGGCACTTTACCTCACTTGCTTGGGTCAACGAAGCAAGTGAGGTAAAGTGCCTTGCCCAAGTGCACAAACACATTGGCAGCAGCGGGGCTCGAACCCACAACCTTTGGATCATGAGTTGGCAGTCATATCCACTGGACCACATGTGCCCTCATACCGGTTTGTGTCCGAAAGTGTCCAAAGTGTCAAAATGCTTTGAAAATTTTGGGTCAAAGTTGTTTGTAAGTGATGCAGAAGAGTACGTTTCACTGTACTGGTCACGACCATAGTGTATAGACTCTGCAAATACCAGTTGACAACTGGGTAATTGGAATATTTATGGGATTTAATGACAGGTGTATGTAATGTTCTCCAGCAAGTAGCGCAGGTCTTTGATCCAATCAATCGGATTTAAGGCAATTAAGATGAATAGGCGGATGAACAGTTTATCTTTTGAAGTAACAGTTGAACCATCTCCTTCTTTCTCATCTTCTCTGACTGAACAAAGACTCTTAGAGGATATCCACTGAACAAAGATCTTCAAGGGAATACTGGCTTTGTAGATGAACAGATGAGTTTCTTCAGAGTATTTGTTCAATTTATATCTTTATAGTATATCCCAACTTTAGAGCTGACAAGACATGGTGTGTAATGCCATTTCCTCCCTGGATACACTGTAGATACCAGCTGAACAAAGGTCTCCAGAGGAAATTAACTTTGTAGGTGAATGGCCACCCAGGGAATGTGTTTATCTGGAGTATATTAAAGTCTGACTCAGAGATTTCGAAATATATATTTTTTTGTGTAGTAATTAAAAATAGTCATCTAGAACTAAAGATACTCACCTAAAATGCTCAATTCCAAAGTTAGACATGAATCGGATTTTCCGTTTTCATGCAGAAAACATTTATGTGCAGTATAACAGTCCCAT
Organism: Ophioderma brevispina; assembly: GCA_023653785.1. Lineage (NCBI taxonomy): Eukaryota > Metazoa > Echinodermata > Ophiuroidea > Amphilepidida > Ophiodermatidae > Ophioderma > Ophioderma brevispina. Next base: position 130,844 of record JAMKCH010056607.1, on the reverse strand, counting down.
AGAATACCGTGTATAACCAAATTTCCAGATCCGGAATTTTAAAACAAAGTTGTGATTTTCTATATGAAGGACTTCGATTTGAGCTTAGTTATTTCACACAGTGATTATTATATGGACAAACATTATGTATATGCAAAAACACAATTTGTTTGAAAATTGAGGGCGCCCTCCCCGGGAAATCTCTGAGTCGGCCTTTAAGAGCAAAACATGAAATCACATTTGAGAGTGACCTCCTAACAGTGGTCATGTTACATTTTCACAAAAAACACTACAGTGCTTGAAAAAAATAAGATGGGGATCTTGTAGGAAGGTAATTATTAAGAAGATAAAATGGGATTTTTGTTCAGACTGCATAGTTGTATAAGCCTATGCAGTGGTGATTTGTCTGTGTATGTTACCTGTTGCACAATTTGTAAATACTTGAAATGTTTGTACAGTTTGGATGTTTTTTTAATGAAATTTGGTTTGCATAATCAACAGGTAGGGGACATAGGTTGTTTAGAAATTTGAGATTGAAGGTCACCTAGGGGTAATTTGGAACCAGTTTGTCTCATTGTGGCAATTAAGAGCAATTACTTTGTAGTGTATTTCAAAGAGTATAAGAGAGACCCCACTTTAATGGATTTTTGTGTAAACTTGGTGGGATGACCAGTGAGGGTTGTACAAAGTAAATTAAGGAATTTGAAATGAAAGGTCATCTAGAGGTTTTAAATGCAGGTTCACGAAATTGAGGTCAAGGGTCACCTAGAGGTTGCAGTAATTGTTGAAAATTGTTAAATGCTTCTTTCCAAAAATGGATTGATATTGTGCTAGCTTGTCCGGAATGGTAATTTAAAATAGGTTATACATGTATAGGTGGGGGATGAGTGGTAAGTAGGTCAAAAGGTCATCAAGGGTCATCTGAGGTCATTGGAAAATGAGGAAATGCTTCCATATAAGTTAATATGTATTCACTATTGCTCACTATTATCCTTTAGGAACAGATTTTATGGATTGTTAGGGTAAACAGTCAAAAGTCTTCTAGCAGTTAAAATGTTAAGTCATTGGAAAAAGCATAAAATGCTTGCACAGAAATGGTTAGTTATTCACCAAAGTTACTTATTGAGGAGCAGATTATATGGGGTGTTCAGAGGCAAGAGGTCAGAGTTCATCTGGGGTCATTTGAAGTCATTGAAAAAGGCTCGAAATATTTTTTTTCACATGAATGGGTATTCACCCAAGGATTTAATCACATAAGAGGTCAAAGGTCACCTACAATCAACTGATAGGTCAGTGTTCCATGTAAAAACTTAAACACTAATCTCCGTTACTCCGTTAAAGTCAGAGCTAAATAAAAAAATGCTTTATTCCACAAAGTATGATTTGGTGTTACCAAAGTCTAGTTAGAATTGTTTTTAGAGTGCATATGGTGCATGTACCAACTGATATACCTGTATTTGTAAGCCATTTTTAAAACAAGTACACATACACACTCTCTAACATACTTCATATGAGTTTCCTATGCTGACAGAAAAAACTTCTTTCTAACCAGTTCTTCCATCTGCTTAGCAGAGAAGTGTGTTAGCTTTTCTGACAGAAATCTGAAAATTTATCATACATTTTTTGCTAATCAAAAGGGACAAAAATGTAGCCAAGATAATTTTGTGCATATTATTTTCAAAGATGGATCTCACTCTAATAATCCATCTAAAATCCTCCTTAGAAGCAGTACACTCTGTAATAAAAAAATGATTAAGTGTGAACCAGTGGCAGATTTAAGGAAAAAGGCCCTGTCAGCAGCTTAAGGTGGGGCCCCTTTAGAGTCAAGAAGCAACGCAATATCGCACTTTAGTGCGACTAAGGTGTGTCTAAGGGGGGCCCTGAGAGCAATATTTTAGGGGGGCCCTGTCAGCAGCTGCTGCTGACACTGCTGACTCTTAAATCCGCCACTGGTGTGAATTCATAATGTATCATATTATGTGGTTCAGTACTTAACATTTTTTCAAGAGGTGATATTTAACAAGAGAGTTGATATATGGAGCATTGTACATACCATCACATGCCCATGGTATTTAAATAGGTGTGAATATCAAACATGTGTGTAAAATATACATCAAATTGATAAAAGTACATCATCGGTATTTGATTTTTCCTTCAATCTTTTTAATATCATCTCATATGTACATAGTAAAGATGTACAAATTACAAACATAGAGTATTTTCAAACCCAGGATTGTTGAATTTCTGTGGTCAAAATTAGTACCAAACATGTCCCAGAATAGTTTAATCCAGTCCATTTTAATATAGTGTACAAATATGTATCCTAAATGGTCTTCAGATATTTAAAGCAATATTAGCCCATTTTTTGAAGAGCGCCCCCAATTTTCAAAATTGATATTTTTGCACAGCTATGTTGGTAATTGTCTAGAAAACTACACCTGCGAACGAGAATGCTAAAAATGCGTATTTATCATAAAATGAGTGATTTTTTGTAATTAGAATTGGGATCCTAGATTGTACTTAACGGCAGAGCTGGAAATACTAAGTCCATTATGAAATAGTGCCACTTCAAGAAAATGACCTCTAACTTGACTTACCTGAACCAATAAAACAACTAATAGATGAGCGTAGATACGTACATGGCCCTATTTCTCGGCTATTTCATATTGGAAGGCCATTTCAAGCAGCCGTTGAATTATTATCGGGGATCCCGATATTAATTATTCTAGTTACAAAATTCCTTCGTTTGCGACACATAGACATTGTAGAGCTTAACCATTCACTGGTATAGTTTACTAGCCAGTTACCAATGCAACCGTGTAAAAATCTCAATTTTTTTGAAAAATTGGGGGCGCTCTTCCAAAAAATGTGCTAATATTGCTTTAAGAGGCACATTAGGCTGCAAGCTCTTTGAGTATTGTTGAGGACAAGGTACGGCCCATTCATCAATACATATATCTAATGCATTTGTCAAGGGTTATTCACTTCTTACTGGCAGCCATTAGATGTTGTGTAACAGCATCTCCATGTTGAGATAATGTTACTCAACAATACTTCAAGAAGGTGAGCCTAATGTGTATCTCTAAGGGAGAAATCTATGTTATCTCAGACTTCATCTTTTAAAAAGGTAGTGCTCTCCTGAAAGCTCTCCATGTCAAATTAAGCCTTGAGTATTCGGGGGAGAAATAAGATCATTTACCACTGCAATGAACATCAAAATGTGATCTTCCAAGAAAAATAGGGAAATTACACATTATATTTCCAATTTCTGGGTTACTTGGCCGTTTTCTTACTCGCATGGTAGCTTATACGGCAGCTACACCATGTCTACTGCGGCAGCTACTGCAAAGTAAACACTGGGCTAGTTGCGAGGCAGTAGCTGCAAGACAGGGCTTGCAAAGTACAGAGTTATTATGTATATAGTGATGTGGCTACTCTGTTGTACCTACCCCAATGGCTACCTTGTAGTTGGCCCACAAGGTGGAGAAAAGGTGGATATGGTATAGACAATACCGGAGTAGACTCACAGCTACCACATAGCTACCTATACTATGATGCCATTTTGATAGTGGAACGAAATAAGGGCACTGTACACTTGTTCTCTGTTTAGCATTTTTTATCTTTTTTTTTAGGAAAATCATTACGAAATGCAAATTGGGCATCATCAAAACTCCCATATTCATGCACTCTTAATAAAAAATGCAAATATATGCCAAAAATATCTTTAAAAATTGGCCATGAAAAATACCGCGCGTGCTGAGAGCCGGTGTAACAGTGTAGCTACTCCTCGACAGTATAGACAGCTGCTGTGTGTACACTATCCGTCTATGCGGCAAAAATAAACAAAATCCTGGCCAGCGAGTGTACGTCTAGTGGGTAGGTAATCCATGTCTACTCGGTGGTAGCTGTGTGATAACTACCATGAAGAAATTGGCCGTGCACTTTGAAGGCTTAATTGACATTTGGCAATTTTTTTTTTACCAAAAGATAAATTTTCCCTGTTAAATTTTGGTGAAATTTGCATTTTTGAGGAGCAATTACTTCATAAATACCTATCCATCAAAGGATAAACTTGTTCAGCTCATCAGTCTTCAAGAGAGTTCTGTAATTTTTTTATATAATTTAAGTACATATTCATAAAAAAAGTCATGCAAGACATTCATTCTAACCATTTTTTGTTTTTTTAATAATAAAAAAGTGAGAAAGCTCCCTTTTGTTAATTGGCCGTTCGTTTCATTATGCACGACAGAAAATGTAAACACCGGCATACGATTATACATCTTTCGTATTTAGCAGTTATAAAATGTAAACGGTACTATTTTACATTCGGTGTTTCACAAAACCACCCAATTTCTGCCCAACATGGCAACGGAAATATATTTACGTTATTGAACAAAAAAATGATTTTCTCACAAACTGAAGAGTGTAGTTAAATTTGGCTGTATATGGATTCCTGGAATCAGGGCTTTACAGTGGGAGAGTGTGGCCTAGCGGTTCGGGTGCTTTCCTGTGGTGCAAATTTACCAAAAATTCCCGGGTTCGAATCCCGGTGGGGGTCACTTGGATTTATTTGGGTACTCAATTCTGGATTTGATCTGTATACCAGCTATTGATTAAATACAGAATACCACTCTCTTCCATGGTTCACTTGGAATTGGGCAAATGAATCATGAAAGCATCCCATCCTCGGAGGGGACGTTAAGCCATCGGTCCCGTGTACAGAGAGTCACATCTGTACGTGTACATCGCAGCCAGTGTCAAATTAGAGTAGGGTGAAACTCCTGACTGTTCCCAATCTGCCCCAGCCTCAAGCGGGCCATGTTAGGAGCGTCCATATCATAGATACACTCGGCCCTGGATCAGCTCACTCAGTTGAATAAATCCTGACACCACCACAAGCCATTACCAATGACTTGTGGATACACTAAGAAGAAATTGTATGTTATGCATTTGATCAATCACACAGTAGGTTTATCAATACTATTGAATAGAATTATTGTAATTGTAATATTAGAGGTATGTATTTTTTACTTGTAAGTCAAGATGACCAGTGATGTTGGTTTTGAATTGCTCCTATTAATATCTTGTTTTTATATTCGATTTCATTTAATTCACATTATCAATAACAGTGTATTATTTTTGATATTAAAAAAGTTTTGTAATTTTGATATGTGAGACATGTTTTCTCTGTACATCTCAGAAATTGAAAATGTATATCTAGCATATAAATGTGAGCTATATGCATATTATGCATATAAAATCCATAAAGGAACAGGTCCAGGATTGAGATATTTAGTGTCTGTATTTTCTATACAGTGTGTAGAAAATCAAAATCCCACATGTGTATCTCCTAAGGGAGAAATCTATGTTATCTCAGAGGACTTATCTTTTAAAAAAGGTATGCTCTCCTGAAAGCTCTCCATGTCAAAGAGCCTTGAGTATTCGGGGGGAGGAAATAAGATCATTTAACACTGCAATGAACATAAAATATGTGATTTCCAAGAAAAATAGGGGGAAATTACACATTTAATTTCCAATTCGGGTTACTTGGCCGTTTCTTACTCGCATGGTAAGCTTATACCGGGCAGCTTACTACCTATGTCTACGCGGCAGCTACTGCCCAAAGTAAACACTGGGCTAGTTGCACGGCGTAGCTGCAAGGACAGGCTGCAAAGTACAGTGTATTATGTATATAGTGATGTGGCTACTCTGCAATGCCTACCCCAATGGCTACCTTGTAGTTGGGCCCACAAGGTGGAGAAAAGGTTGATATGGCGTAGACAATAACGGAGTAGACTCACAGCTACCACATAGATACATTATACTATGAGGCCAGTTGAATAGTGACGAATAAGGGCACGTCACTTGTTCTATGTTTAGCATTTTTTTATCTTTTTTTCAGGAAATCATACGAAATGCAAAATGGGCCATCATCAAAACTCCCATATTCATGCACTCTTAATAAAAAAGGCAACTATATGCCAAAAAATATCTTTAAAATTGGCATGAAATTTTTTTAATACCGCCGTGCTGAGAGCCGGGTGTAAAGTATGCTTACTTCCTCGACAGTATAGGACCAGCTGCGTGTGACCACTATCGGTTTCTATGCGGCAAAATAACAACATCCTGGCCAGCGAGGGTACGTATAGTGGGTAGGACAATTCCAGGTCTACTCGGTGGTAGCTGGTGATAACTACATTGAGAAATGGCCGTTTGTGCACTTTGAAGGCTTAATTGACATTTGGCCAATTTTTTTTTATCCAAAGATAAATTTTCCCGTAATTCAATTTTGGTGAAAAATTTGCTTTCTTGAGGAGCAATTTACTTCATAATACCCATCCATTCAAAGATAAACTGTTCAGCTCATTAGTTTCAGGAGAGTTCTGTTAATTTTTTTTATATAATTTAAGTACATTCATAAAAAAAGTCATGCAAGGACATCATTCTACATTTTTTGTTTTTTAATAATAAAAAGTGAGAAAGCTCCCTTTTTTTAATTGGAGTTCGTTCATGATGCACGACAGAAAATGTAAACACCGGCATACGATTATACACCTCTTTAGATTTAGCAGTTTAAAATGTAACCCGGTACTATTTTACATTCGGTGTTTCACAAAACCACCCAATTCATGCCCAAATGCACGAGAATATATTTTCGTATGAAACAAAAAAAAAATGGATTTTCTACAAACTGAAAGTGTAGTTAAAATTTGGCTGTATATGGATTCCTGGAATCAGGGCTTTTACAGTGGGAGAGGGGAGAGTGTGGCCTAGCGGTTAGGGTGCTTTCCTGTGGTGAAATGTACCAAAAAATTACGGGTTTTCGAAAATCCAGGGGGGGGGGGGGTTCGCTTGCTGGGATTTATTTGGGTACTCAAATTCTGGATTTGCTCTGTATACCAGCTACTGCTTAAATAAACAGAAGTACCACTCTCTTCATGGTCACTTGGAATTGGGCAAAGGAATCATGAAAGCATCCCATCCCTCGGAGGGGTAGGGGACGTTAAAGCCAGGGTCCGTGTTACAGAGAGTCACATCTGACGGGTACATCGACGGCCAGTGTCAAATTCGGGTGAAAACTCCTGACGGTTCCCAATCTGCCCCAGGCTCAAAGCGGGCCATATTAGGAGCGTCCATATAAAGAGACAACTCGGACCTGGATAGCTCACTCAGCATTAACAAATTTTCCTGACACCACCACAAGCCAGTACATGATGGTGGATACACTAAGAAAAAATTGTATGTTATGCATTATTTGATCAATCATCCACAGTAGGTTTATCAATACTATTGAATAAATATTGTAATTGTAATTTAGAGGTATGTATTTTTTACTTGTAAGTCAAGATGATGACCAGGGATGTTGGTTTTGAATTGCTCCTATTAATATCTTGTTTTTATAGTCGATTTCATTTTTAATTCACATATCCAATAAATCAGCTGTCATGATTTTTGATATTAAAAAAAGTTTTGTAATTTTGATATGGGGAGGGACATGTTTTCTCTGTTACATCTCAGAAATGAAATGTATATCTAGATATAAATGTGAGCTTTATATGTATGATGCATATAAATCCATAAAAAGGAACAGGTCCAGGATTGAGATATTTAGTGTCTGCTATTTTCTATACCGTGTGTAGAAAAAATCAAAATACCATGTGTGTTTATTGTGCACCTGTGTCATAAAATTCACCTAGTTCATTAAGTTGGGATGGCAATTATAAATTCATGTACATATGGCCTGAATGATTCTGGACTGATTTAATGTAAATTAAAAGTATATGAGTTGTATTTGGAGATTACTAATTTCACTGATAGCTTCTACATTGATATGAAGTACCGTTAACATTAAAAGAAAAGATCGTTTTAGGTCTTAAACATCATAGTTCTATAAGATTTTGGTCCAAAATTAGACTCAAGGACCATTTGTGCAGGAACATGGTCCTGGAGCATTAAATAATCTGGAAAAATATTCGAAGTCAAATATCTCCAGGAGCATAAATAATCTAATCAAATTTTACGTCAAATATGCTCCAGGGAGCATATTTGGAATTGATTGAATATGCCCCTGGAGCATTTTTTAATACACAAATTCCAGGAGCAATGACAAATTCCTGGGAGAAGTAGAGAGTAGGGAAATATTCTAGTTCAAATATGCCCCTACGGAGTATATTTGCCAATTGGTCCGGACCATGTGCATTCAAAATTTGACTTTTAGAACCATATCTCTCAGATTACTTAAAGGTCTGGAACCATACTTTTGGGCCAAAATCTTTTATAGACGCTAGAAATCTGCTCTTAAACAATTAGATGCAGGCAGTAAAGAGATCTCATGAAGGCAGGGGGACAATGGCAGTCAAGCCCAGGACAGATATGAGTTACAAATAAGCTAATCTACCACAGGACACGGTCTCAGTGGGATTTTTGTCCTGGTACATATATTGACCTGATGAACTGACCTGGTTGTTATCTGGGTATAATATATCATACCCAAAAAAACAGGGGGTGTATTTTCTAAATGCATTGGTTAATAAAAAGCTACTGAACTGTGCCAAGGAATTGAAAATTTTACTAGCTCATAGTGAGAGTCAAGCTGCCCATTTAAAACAGAGTAAAACTAACCAAATGAAGCAAACGAATATTACAGCATATGAGTGCACCACAAACCGATTGGGTGCCTTTGCTAGGGTTTGGCATAGGGTGTTTCCATGACCCACATATGACCTCATCCATGATTTCATGATTAGGAATATGTAAAAAACATAAACCACCTTATAGTGGAGTTATTCATCAGCTCTAATGGTTTGGAATAAGAGAAACATGATCGCTTATTAATATCTTTCAGGATTTTCTGGTCAAAATTTTGGGTTTACTGTTATAAGTAATAACCAGCCACATTATTTGGAGAGCACCCACAATTTTAAAAAAATTTGATATTTGCAAAGTTTAGTGGTAATGGGCTAGAAACTAACTTTAACTTGGAACAAGGAATTGCTCAAAAATGGGTATTTATCATAAAACAACGGTTTTGGTAATAGAAGTGGGATCCCAAGATTGTACTTAACGGCCGAGCTGGAAATGCCTGAGGTTTAGTTAGTCATGATGAATAGGGCCCACCTCAAGAAAATGACTTTTAATTGACTTGCCTGAACAAATAAAACAAACTAATGGATAAGCGTAAACACCTGTACATGGCGTATTTCCGGCTATTTCATATTGGAAGGGCCGTTTCCAGCATCCGTTGGAATTATTATCGGAGATCTCCGATATTAATTATTCTAAAATGATTCATAATACAAAATACTCGTTGCGACACATAGAAATTTCTGAGCGGAACATTTACAGTATAGTTTACTAGTCAGTTACCAGAGGGGCAAAAATTTCCAAAGTTGTCCCGCCAGCAGAGGGGGAATAATTTGTAAGTTGTCCTCAGCTGGTGATTTGCTCCAATTGGTCTGAACTAAACGGATACGGTGACCTCAGTGGTGAATGAACAGGGACCGTGGGCCCCGTGGGAGGAAGCCAATGGTATTCAAAGGTGGATATGATGCGGTAGTGAACAAGCAAACGGTGAAAAAGGGTATCTTTTTCCAACAGGCGAGGTGTACGCGCGTACATCGATTAGGGTGTCAAAACACAGCAAAATATGGAAAAAGGGTTGGGTTTTTCGAACCTGGAATGGTGATGTCACGCGGCGAGATAAAAAATTATCAAAAATATGTAGTCTTCCTTCGGAATTTTGAAGTAAAGCCACATGAGCAACGCCCAGATTAATAAGGGTTATTTTATCAGCACAATGCAGTGCTTACATGTTTAGGGTGCAAAAACTGAAAAAAAGCCTTGTTTCTGGTCGCCACAACCACAGACCACACACTGCGGTTTAGGGTATGTTTTTTAGTCGGTTGAAACACTCGTTTAGGGTTGGCATTCGGAGAAGTCATGTTCTTCGCATTTCATATCCACCTTTGAATACAAAACGTTTTCAAAAATGTCAACAGTGACAGAAAGTGCAACTACAAAGAGTCCAAAACACCTTGAGTACTCATGAGTTGGACATGAATCATATCATCTGCCCAAAGCATACGCAGATTGACCTTGATCCTCGTAGATAGGGAGTCCAGAAGAAAGTGCAAGAATGTGTAAATTACAGTGAACATCTTCCTCAAGTGGGACATGGACCATGAGGAAAGCCAAACCAAGAAATGCAAGTCTCATGCCATGAAGTGGTTTGTCCCCCACAGCAGAACAAAGCAACAAGGACACAAAACGCCAATATGTGGATACGATCCCGGCCTAGAAATGACGGACAGCAGATTGCTTATAGCCACAGTCAACCCATGCGGTTCCTCGGGAAGGTCGATTATCTCGACATTGAAGGACAATAACATCAGATACATGTAGGCACAAAGCTGATTTAGTAATGCTTAAAACAACCAATTCAGTCAATGAGGTGGCTTATGAAGCTATGTATACAAATAATGCTATTGGAACAAATTGACGTCGGAGTTCACCATCTATAATTCCAATCCTACGGTGAAAGTCGGGAAGCTACTTACACCAAATACCTGAAGCAGTGCGCAGGTATAAGCCAGAATGTACGACAACCAGCGCTCTGTACCAGGCAAAAAAATATGGCCTGCAAACTTGAAAAGGCATAAACCCACATCAGCAAATGTATGCAAGTAACTAAGTACATCTAAACAAGTACTCTAAGTACACAGACACTACAGAATGCATGGGAAAGTAGAAAGACGAAAGCCAGAGGAAGGTATAAAAGAATGGCACGAAGAACAGAATGTAATGCTTAAATGAAAGGGCTATAGGTCTTAGAGCCGGTCTGGGTACAAACAAAAGACCAAAAGCCTGATCAAAGCATGAATCTATCAAGAACAAAGGAAATGCATCACCCGGAATAATAAAAGATGTAGATGAGGAACATGTTGGTCTACCTTTCATATGGACTGCTGCGGGAAGGTGAATGTTGAGCACTCACAAAACCAGGGTTTAACCCGCCCAAAGTCTGGTCCAAAGCCCAGAGACCTCAAACACACTATTCTAGCCAAAGAGAACGCATGAAGGTGAATTTTCCCTACTAAGTCACATTCAACAGGAGGGAGATATTGTATTCAGGATGCCAGTATCTTAAAACGGATAAAATTAGGCTCCGAAGGTGACACAACGCTCGTGTTCTACCAATGAAATATTCCTTCAACACACAGTTTTGTTTATTCATGTTTTCAAGACATGAGTGCCTGGCTGCTTGCGCAGCAAATGACAATGTGTTGTGAGTGGGCCCCCCGATCTGCTAAAGTGATGAAGTGAAGTGGCTTGAAAAAATGCCAGAGAAAACTTTACGGATTGTCAAACAGATATAAATATTAAATAAATAAATTAATATTATAATTTATGACCAGAGTATGAGCACTTTCAGAGAATTATTTAAACATTGATGGCATTGGCAGTCTTCTTTTTGTGGGTGCTAGTGCCTTGAGCTGATTCTAATCTCAAGGCTTGAGCCAACCCTACATTGACTTTTGGCGAGAGTGATCGGATGTGGTACTGTGAAAGAAGTAATGTTGTCTATGAAAGAAGGAACTCTCCTCTGGATTGAGCTCAAGAGGAGAGTGTGCTTTCTTTTATCCGGACATCAAACTCCATGGATACGATGGGATGACAAGGTGCTGCATGCTGAGGCAAGGGATTATCTAAGTAGCCCAAGTTTTTAACAGCAACAACAATATATACAACTCACCCAACTCACTCTACACAAACTCGCGCTCTACAACTTGCCCCACAACTCGCTCTACAACTCGGACTCCACAACTCGCCAAAGCACAATTCGCCATACACACTCGCCTATAGACACCACCCTGCGCAAGTATCTGTTCAAGCTCAGCAATAAAGAAAAAACAAAAACAAAAACACAGACAAGCCACCGAGGTGGGTGCCATTCTCTTCCCATTGGCGTGCCTTGGTGTGTCTGTATATGAATTCAGGAAACTAAAACTTTTACAAATAAAAACCAAGTAGTTTTGTGTTGGCCTTTAGCAGGGCCGTACGCAGGAGTGTTTTTTTTGGGGGTGCGGGGGGGGGGTGCGGGGACTTCGAAAAGTGGACATTTGGAGTAATCCCCCTAAAATGACCCTTTTTTTACTTTTTGAACATCTCATCACAAAAAAGTGGACTTTCTGTCAAAATTTCTCGAAAGTTGGACATTTTTATGCAAATATTCAAGAAAAAAGTGGACCTTTTTTCCCACTTTTGTGGAGTTTTTTTTGGGGGGGGGGGGGGTGCGACCCGACCCCGCCCCCCCCCCCCCTGCGTAAGGGCTGCCGTTAGGAGACACTTGCAGTCTATAAATTGTGGTACAGTTGTTTGTTGTTAGGCCTCAATGTGTGGGGACTGGTGAGGCTTTCTATTTTCCCAAGAATCGTCTGATTGGGAGAATGAAGTCCAAATGTGGACGAGGTTGTCGGTCGGCCCGGGTCACTCATTCTATTGAGATTTTGGCCCGAAATTATGATCCAGGACCATAGGGGTGGGGGTACGGCCGCACCCCCCCCCCCACCAATTCCACAAAAGGTCAACTTTTGCTGAATTTTTTTTGATAAAAAGGTCCAAATTAGAGAGAAATTATCGACATGAATAGTCCACTTTTTGGTGATGACGATGATCAAGGGGTGGAGGGAGTCTAAATAAGGACATTTTAGGGGGGGGGGGGCGTAGGTCTCCTTTTCAAAAAAAGTTCTACTTTCGAAGTTCACGCACAACCCCCCCCCCCAATATAAATCATGCGTTACGGGCTGCCTATGAGCATTTGATTATGTCTCCGGGAGCCATAAAAAATCTGGACCAAATATTTACATCAAATATGGCCCAGAAGCATATTTGAATTTGTGATATGCTCCGGAGCATCGGCTATTTGACTACACAAATGGCCAGGAGCAGGCAAATATGCTCCTGGAGCAGTGGAGAAATATTCTATGTCAAATACTGCTCAAGGAGCATATTTTCCATATGGTCTGGAGCATGGCATTCAAATTTGCTTAGAATATTTCTGCAGATTACTAATGCTCCAGGACCATTAACGGTCATGGACCATATGGTCCTGGAGGATAATTTCTGGCCAAAATCTCTGGAGCGGGTCACCCACCTTAATACTTGCTGCGATTTGTTTAGCTCTCTGTAACAGAAGGGAAGCAACAGCACTCGTATAATTTATGTTGAAGGAGGTCCAAGGTCGTCTTTAGGTCAAGTTAAAAAGTATAATCCGTTCTGGAGACACTCCTAATGTTGTGAAATTGAATTTCCTATCCAAATTCTTGTTGATTTTCACAGGTAATTTAGTAGGTGTATTCAGTCAAGTCCAATGGTTTAGATACATGGATGGAAGGGGATATAAATGTCCCTTCCAAATCTGTAGTGTCCTGGATAAATATGCAGAAATATTTCCCACTATATATTGTTAAACATCTCTATAACATTCACTATACAGGACATAAACAAAAAAGGGAAAACTGAAACCAAACGGTTAAGTTGGCCGACGAAAACTGTGTGCTTTCTGACTACAATAATTATAAAGTAGAAAGAGCGTTCAAATGACACCCGTTCCTCGGCGATCAAGGGTTGATATCCGCGATGGGTCCCAGAACCAAATTTAGAAGTGGATACCTAGCGACAAAAAATTCCCCATCAGAAGAATGTTTCAAAGTGAAAAAATCTCGCGCAACGTGCGGAAAAATGAGATTTTACATCTTCTACATCGTTTGACTAAAGTGTACAAAAGATGGTTTTGTTTGCGGGACTAAATCTAGGCCTATTAGAAAATGTACTGACATTTTGTACATGTACCCCACATTTTAGGGGCATTTTAGTAAAAATAACGAGCCGCTATTTGGAGCCGAGCCACTACACAATCAGAGAGTCGGCATTTACCCTGCATTTATCCACAAGATGAGCTGCCGATACGGTTATGCCATCTTGTATGGCACCCTCTGATCTATTGACAAACAGAGAAGTCCGCCCTCTGTATAGCAAATAACCGACGGGCGGGGGGGGGGGGTACACGACCTGCTCGATTGGGATTCCCAAACAGTAATTTATGGAATTCTTACGTGCATTCTCTGCAGCAGCCTCCGGTCCCGGCGACAATTACAAAAATCATCCTCGTAAACATTCGTTTATAATGTTGGAATAATGATGGTATTCAAAATCCGTTCAGGTTAGGATAATACCGATGCAACACAGGTGTAATTTCCAATAACGATCATTTGTTTTTTTTTTTTTGTTTTTGATTCAAAATTTCGTACAGATATAGCCTTAATAGCGTCTCCGTCCGATACGCGTAACAGTGCCGCCCTCTACCGTTAAGTCTTTGTGAAAATACTAGCACTCGAGTCGCGCCGGAGGTTGATGCCGCTTTGTTGATGTTTTGATGTTAGGATGGGCATGGCCTTTAGAAACCCCACCCCCCCCCCCCCCCGTTCTCACATTGTATAGGTATATGCCGCTCATAAGATCCTCATTTTCAGGCTCTTTTCAATTCCGGTGACCCCCACTTTAGGGCCATTCTCCAAATTCAGTTCCCAGAGCGGCTTTTTTGGGGCCTCAAATCAGCTAGAGCCTCATTTTTTTTGAATCTGGGCGGCAAACCTAACCAAAATAAGGGTGTGAGAAGAGCCCCCCCCCCCGGGCGAGGAGGGTTATGATGGGTGGCCCCGAGGTTGTTAATTTATCACTCAAACCAGAGCCGAAGAGAAGAGTGTCAAAAATAAATAACATTAAAAAAGCCCGTCTCCCCCTAAATAGGAGTAGACCTTTCCTAAGCTCGTCTGCCGCAATCCAATTGGATAGCCAGGCTAGGTCTTACTTTTCAACAAGTGCTTATCCCTTGTTACTCCATGCATGCAAATGAGCTTGAAGGGTTTTAAAACCATGGAGTTATTATAACTCCATGGTAAAACACTAGGTTACTCTCTAATGAAGTCACAAGGTGAATTTCAAAATTTTAGGGGTGCCTCTTTATACCCGAGAAAAAGGAAGGGGAAACATAACCTAAACGTGTTCTCGTTTTCTAGCCTATCTCAAGAGTGAGTCTTGATGGGGGTGATGGGGGTTGTATGAGTGGCTAAGGGGGGTTCCTCAAACAAGGTGCGTAATTTTCATCTTGAGAAACGAAGTGGAAAAGTAACATGAAGTTTTTAAATTACATGTTGAAAAACCTTGAAATTTTATTGTTGCAGTAGGGGCCTATATAGTAGGCATATGATTGCGAGTAGCCTCTTATGCTTAAATGATTGTCGTATTGTACAAATTGTACTAGGGTCTTAGAACTGAAATTTAGCTTCTGGCTTCTGAGGGTAAAAATTTTCCCCACAAGGGACCTTAAGAACTGAAGCCCCCCCCCCCCCCGATTGACCTTGAAGAGAAAAACATATATGAGGAGGAAGACCTAGGCGACACAATACTTCGGCGCTGACGCTAAACCTTCTTTCTTGTGATAATCCCCATCCCTCCTGCAGAATAAGCATTCCCGGCGAGGATGTGTATTTGGCAGTTAAATATTTTTGAATCAATCAACTCATTTTGTTGTCACTATAGGCTTACAAATATTGATTGCCTAAGACTAGTACGAGTGTGATATTAGTAAAAAATTATATTTAAAAAATCGACTCCATTTTCACGAGGCGCCGGTGAAATGGAACAGTATGTTTTTTAAGCCATACATTGTGATAGTTCACCATGGCTCAATTAGTATGTAATCAGGAGGATATAGGCCTAATGATAATGCCGAATATGCGGGACCTTGATGAAAAGTTAATATATAGTTCGAATACAACCCGTTTTTTGTAGATCGTGTTATTTTAAAGAGAAGTAAATATTTAAAAGATGCAATGTTATACTTCAAAATGTGTAAATGTTTAAAACAAGGGGAGTTCTACTTCACGCGATAGGGCATCAATTACAGTTTTCCGCGCGAACAATATTGCCAATCATTCTCTTCAAAAGCCCTGTTAATTATGATGAAGGAAGGCACTATAGGCCTAACAGTATTAACTAAATTTCGTTGATTCAAGATCTACCCCACATCGATCTACATCAATTGAATAACATTGTATTGACCCGAAAATCTATTCAAAACAACGATATCCCTTGCGAACATTACAACAAAAGGATCTAACACTAGAAAAGTTGTTAAGGACGTTATCGATTAAAAGTCGGTAATATCGACTAGGCTTATCGCAATGAGAAGCATTTAGCTTACAATGAATGAAAAGGGATCGAGGGAACGGTTTTTCTCTTTATTCATTCAAGGGGGGTCTATATTATATATACATAGGCCCCATATGCACGTCATAACAATAAATGATTTAAGGCCCATGGCCCGATCGACTAGTAATATCATGGAGTTTATAGACGCGTCTCCTGACCGATCCCGCGGATGTGGTCAAAATTGTGACATAGGCAAAAAAACCCTTTGTCTAGAAGAAAGACATATGAAAAAACGCAAAAGGTAAAGCGATTTTTAAAGAAAAAATGCTAATTATAAATAAAGTATAAAAAATTAAAAAAAAATATTTCAAGTGAGCAAAACCTAAAAAATAGTGCACTAAAGCACCGATTTAAACAAAATGCGCCCGGTCTTCTTCTTTTATTGGCTTAATTTTGATATCAAAAGAAATCTACTATTTTCTCAATTTTCCCTGGGAATAACAGTGGCCCTACCGAGCAGGTCATACAGAGGGGGAAAATTCCTAAGTCGTTCCCCACCAGGGGGGACAAAATTCTTAAGTCGTCACTGTGGTGGTGATGGCTTCACTAAGTGTGAATAACCGAACGAAGATGCGCGCGTAGCGCGGGGGAAAAATACAGAATTCACTTGAATTTTGCGCAAATTTAGGCCGAAAGTGTTGGTTGAAATTTCCCGGAAAAAGAGAAAAGAGGGGTGAAAATGAATATTTTGATCCCCATAATCGTCCCGCTATTTCGAGCCAGAGGGAGCCAAACTTGGCCCCCCTTTTCCATTTAAAAAAAAATTAAAGCTTAGTTTTAAAAATTAAGAAAGGGGTTTAAAAACCTGATTTTTACCTTTTTTCCCAAAAATTTGAAGTTACATATTGAAGAATATTTTCATTAGAAATGGACAATTAAAAACTGAGAAAACCGTTGCTATCGTATGAAAGTTAAACCTTAACTTCGGGACATTGGGTGTAATCTTGTTGAAATATTCCATTACCAAAATTGAACAATTGAGAAAATCCGTCTTTAGTAAAAAAGTAACTTTTTACGCAATTCCAACGCTATCTCTTTCTCAAATAACTTTGTTTTTTTTTTTATTTGAGTATGTTATGCAAGTGGCTGGGAAATGCATCTGTATGCACTATCGAATCAAAAATATTTGCCTCTAAATCCAGAAATCAGGAAGAAGAAAAAGGAATTTCATCAAATCTAAATTACCGCTTTTGTTTACATTTTCAATTTATTTTTTCAAGATGCGTTCGCGTAAAAGTAAATTAAAGTACGCGTCCGCTTCATTACGCAGTAAAATTGACCGGCGCGACGCGATGTGGCGCGGTGTGCGCCTGACAGCGTGACTGTTCTTCTCTTAAATTCCGCCATTGTGTTTTTTACTTGAAATAGTCAAAAAGATTTTAAATTGCCAACAATTTTAAGGACAGGGTTATCTGCAGTGGATAACCTTTGAAATGATAGAACACACGTTATTTTTTAAAATGGCGCCAAAAAAAATGAAGAAATTTGTGTAAATCGGCCTCATCTTGTGACTCGTTCTTCATTTTCTAGTTTTCCAAGTTATTTCACTTGATAAGTAAAGTGCAAGTCATTTTATCAACCCTGGCCCTATTATTTTCATGTCTTATTTTAATAATATTTTTCCTCTGAACTATAGGCCTATAAAGAAAAATAAACAACATTAAAACTACGAACAAACCAGATTTTGAATAATTGATCGAGTGTTCCTCGACAAAATGAGTTAGGAAGCCTATACCTAGGCATTCCTAATTTAATTTCAAATATATCAAGAAATTATGGCCGAGTTGTGGATTCCTTTTCCCATTTGTAGATTTTTTCATTCGTGATTTGCCATTTTATTTATGCATATCGGTTATAAGTTGGGGGGATGGTGGTAACTGATCAAAATAACATAGCGTTCAAAATATTTTGATCAATATAATGCATTATGTAGCCATATGTCATTTTCCCGACAGTTTACCTAGTATAGAATGGGATTTTTAAAAACATTTTCATCATTCATGTTCAGGCTTCGATAACGGAACCGGTATTGAAACTGATTGAATGAAGAACAAAACACTACAACGGTGGGCTCTCTCTCTCTCTCTTGCCAGCTCAAAATAAATTTACTGTGAAATAAAAATCCGGCCCATCCGGTATTCGTCAAATTAATTTCCGATGCCTAGCAACGATGTGACGTCAACGAAATCATTCATTAAAAATGCACCCTCTTCTCAATTCTAGGACAATTTCATAATCGAATTGATGATGATACCCCAAAGGACGCTGATGGATATACCGCACATCCTCACCGAAATTAAAATTTCATCTAGCACTGTCTTGATTTGAAAACACGAAATCTCCATGTCAAATCAAATGTGATAAAGGACATGTATTTTTACTCAAAATCAAAATTTATATATTTTTTTCCAATTTACAGTATTTATGAAAAGAAAGATGAACAAAACCATGGTGAACAACCTCAGTGATGCGAGTTGTTCTGCTAACTGCGGCTAGCCACAGTGTTTTGGATTGCAAATCCGGAAGGGTCGTCATTCGGAAAGCTGATACGTAACAAGGCCATAGAGAGGAAGTTCATGCATTGAAAAAGGTCTGACATGAAGTCTGGCGGTCTCTGAAGTTCATCCGCCAAAATTTGTCTAAAAATACATTTATTTGCGTTCATTCAAGACGTGCTAAAGTGGTTACCATACTCCAGAAATTAAACTACTCTCGGAGTATATCATAAAACATATGTGATGCATTCGTTTTTACTACATGCGCAATTGTTGATTTGGAACTACTTTATAGATCGCGTAATTTAAAGCGATGAATGCGGGGTAAACCCCGTAAATTCAATTTCCTCTTGATTCCACTCGCGCTATAGCGAGTTGAAAATGTAGGGAAGAAAGGAAGCCAGTTGATGACATGTATGCTGTTTTCAACCCCGGAAAATCATGAAATATGGATATTAATATGATTGTAAGAACAGATAGCGAACACAAAGTATGCGGAAGGGGAGGGAAGAGATGGGAGAGGATAGGGACTTCAAGGTTGATGAGTGAGTTTTTGGAAATTTTGGAAAAACGAAAAAGAGTATCGTTTGATCCCACTTTCGACAGCCTTCGAATCGAGGGGGGGGACTCGGGATAACCTTTTTCCAGTGGCCAGGTTTGTGGAACCCCGTTTGAAGACTCGTGTTATTCCTATTTGGATTAAATTGCTATTATGCTGACTGCAGAATACAAGAAGAGGTACCTACCCCCGCTGTACTAAAGTTGTCTTATTCTCACTGTTGTTGTATCATGAGGGAATTTAGGAACGAATGATATTGTAGGTCGGAAGGAAATAGATCGGAATAGTGGCCATATCCCATCAGTTAGGAAATTATTATGCTGTGCACGGGCACTAGCCATGTGTTTTGCGGGGCGGGTTTGTTTGCTAATTGACAACTCAACGAAATCCATCGAAAGAGTAATTCCCCCCCGAAACTCCACGAACCCTAAACTGCTGACACCCCAATGAATTATTCCTTCAAGTTGTGTAGAGAATCCACGTGAAATAATATTATTGTGGGGTGGTACATGTTACCATTATGCAATGTTTATTTTGAGGTTAGCGACATGTTACCCCCTCTCCTGAAAAGTGGTAAGGCCCAGTGTTCATGTATATCTTGGCCTTGTCCATTCATAAATTTTTAGTCAGGAAAAATATAACTTGACTTTTTGTCAATTTTTACATAATGTATGATTAAAATATAGGGTTATTCGTACACCTTAACGTGTGAGACTTTAACAAAACAGTATTGAATCATTAATTTTGTTTACTGCTGAGTTGTTGCTGTTGATAATTTGTGTAGGTGTAGGCTACATGGCTGAGACTAAAAATAAAATGTCTTCTAATCTAAAGTTCTATTACCTCTGCTGGCCCTATTGAAAATCACATTCTGATTGGTCATTACTGCCCATTCTCTGCAATAATGGGTCTCGAATGCCTTTTCTTCTCATTATAATCACACTGTTTTTCGGTACAAGAATAGAATAAAGGTTTTTGCCAGTACATTATGGGCTCATAATGTATCCTCGGCTCGCCGGAAAAAAAATAAAAAAATAATGATGGACTCGGCTGCGCCTCGTCCCATTAAGGTATTTTTTCCGACCTCGGACCATTATCGCCCATAAAGGATACTGCACCACCCTTTATTTCTTAAGTAAAACTATGCTGAAATAAAGCCCATCACATTGGGAGAAATTAACAATTTAATTAAAGTTCTTGTGTTAATTATGCTTTATAATATTTTTGTTTTACACTTAAAAAGGACACTTCAAACTGAAGTTAGATTTGTATAATTTGAAAAGATATGTTTATTTAAAACCAAAAATTGAAGCCCTAAATCTATGAAATTTTTTATTTGGAACATCAATATTTTTTTTTTTGGCTGCAGTGATTGGCATGGTCTGTTTTTTGTATGATATTATAATATTGATGCAATATATTTTGTTTACATTTTTGACAGCCCTATACCTTTATTAGATAGAGGGTATGTCTGGTGTGTGGTTTTAGACCCTAGGGCCTAACCCTATTACGCAATAAAATTGTTATACTGAATTAAATGAGGTTATTTTTTGCTTTTGGAAAGAGGGCAGGGCTTTGAAAATGATGGAAATTATGGGGTACGACAAACAAGGTTAAACAACTTAAGAAAATCGCCCCAAATCAGCAACATTTCTGCCATGGAAAGACAAAAGAACATCTAAACAAATCATGTAACTTTATACCTACATTGATAAAATTAATATTCAGTTGCTTGAAAACATTAGTATGAAAAGTGGTTTTGAAGAAAAAGGGGAGAATTTGTGAATAAAACACTCTTCGAAAGAGAAAGACGCCTTTTTGATTTTTGAATGGTCGAACTACGTCTGGTAACCCATCCCTGATTGGTCCAAAGTTTGAGGAACAACCAAGGGCCATTACGATTGGGTAAAGAGCATTTTTTGATAAAATGCACATATATGCTAGACTGTGGTGCAAGCCTCATATCTGGTCATCACTAGCTGGAAAGATAATATTTTAGATGACTTTCACTCAATTTAAAGCGGTCATCGGATAGAAGGGTGTTTTCTGAAGATGAGTGGATCGATTTTGGGGCGATTTTAAGTAGTATAATGGCCAGATTTAGAATGATGATGCAAGTGTAGAGGAGCAGTGCAGTGGGGAGGAAATAATGGATTGATACTTGATGGTAATTATATCAGCAGTGATTTACTGCCAGCACTTTAATGTTAACATTACAGAACCACTAGGTAACGAACCACTAAGTAAAATATTATGAAACCACATATGGCAGTAGGCTGTTGTTGACAAGGCGACAAAATTTAAAAGCCAATGTCAACTGTCGACAAAGCATCGCACCATTGCAGCATAGGTTAGTATACTTAGTTTCGGTACTGCAACGGTAGGGTTGTCTCCCCCGGGGCTTCAACCTACCGTTGCGGATTATATCCTCACTCCGCGAGCACATGACATGGCCATTTGAAGAAGCCTCTCGCATGGCAGAGTTAAATCACACTATGCCCCATTGACATCTTACAGGGATTAATGTTAACTAAGGCACTTGTGGACATTAGTACAATGCGATTACTCACTTTGAAGCCCAAAACTGCAATTTTTATCGTCGGTCCTGGGGAAGGTTTTAAGCAGCAAACGCCATGTTGTTGTCAGTCTGGTGCCGGATTAGTGACATAGTTAATTCTGCTGATTTTTGGTTGTCGAACAGTGCCAATACACCATTTTAAGCAAGGGTTTCTGATTGAAACTTCTTTGGTAGCTGTGGAGCGCCATGGGGAGCACTGCACCGTATGATTCTGAATGGATTAGTGTTGCCAGATTTCGCGAATCGCTGAAGCGTTCTAGGTATTAATCATGGGGTATCTTCCTACGTCCTCATTACTATTTGTGTAAGAAATAATCGCCAGAATAAGCATAATCAATTTCCGTTGCACGGGAACTCACAATAGCTTGCATCTGACGAAATGCATGCATATAGTCAATGAAAATGGGTTTCAAAATTATATGAGTCGAACTTGGCCTCGCAAATGCATATCATTGTGAAACTGAAGGACTCCAAAAGTGTTGCCGCCTATAGTGCTATATAAGGATGTACCAATCATACTTTTGAAGGGGCAATGGAAGTTGATTTGAGTGAAGTTGACTGTTTGAGATTTTGAAAAAGTGATAAAGTATTATGTTATTGTTCATTATCTAGTCGTTAATGTCAATTATTACATCTTACGGCATGTGAATAACTACTGCCCTATATGTTAGTATATTCAACCAGTTTATAAGTACCTAATTACACAACGGGGTCTTTGAAAATTATATTTTTTCGAAGTTTGAAACTAAGTTTTACAAACATTTTTTGTCGTGAATATGATACTATCGGGAGAAAACCTCTGGAGCAAATTCAGTATTTTTGTATCGGCTTAACTGTCACACCCTCCCAGGCAACTGCTTCAATACACAGAGATTAAGATCAGGGTCGTATGCACGATGGTTTTTAGGATTGTGTGACTTGAAAAAAGTCAAAAAAGTTGAACTTCTTAAAAAAACAAAAAAAAAGAAATTGGACTTGTCTGGTCAAATGACCTCAACACAATAAAATGGTCCTTCTTGAAGTCAATTTCCCACCAAAAAGTGGACTTTCGGTCACTTGTTGTTAAATATGCACTTTTTATCTAAAAACAAAAATATCCGCACCCTGGACCATTTGCAAGTGGACCACCCCCCCCCCCACCGTATGATCCTCGAGAGATGCTTGCATAATTCCCACTGAACATTAGTTTTTTACGGTATATAATCAGTTTCAATGTGCCACACTGAGCAAATATGAGGCGCGCTCCAAAGCTAAACTAACACTCAATTTCCCTTATCTAATCCAATCCCCACAAATGAGAAAACAATGAAATCCACATATATGGGCGTATTGCAACAATACAATAGAGTCTGTGTCTCTATGTTGTATTTTTGAATATTTCGTTAATTCCCATGTGATCAGGTTTCTTAACAAGTAAAATGGAATCCCTAAAAGAGTAAACATCACTTCAACAAGAGTTGCTTTCTACTCATTTTCATTTTGTCCTTTGTTTACTTCTCAAAAAGCAAAATACCTAAACTTTAGTGGGTTAGTTCTAAAGGTGGTATTTTGTACTATTGCTCGAGGGTATTCCCAATGTACTTCAGCTCTTTGCATTTTGAACGGAAGCGAGAGGAATCACTTACCAAAGATAAGGGGTCGTTGGGCTTATTTTCATATCCACTTGTTAATTTATCGGATAATCGTAAGTCTTTGTATGTCATTCCCGTTTCTAGTTTAGTACCATGATATTCGCAGACGCTCTTTCAATTATTCGTAACGAGATCACCACAAGTTGTACCTGTCTTTAGTTCAGGATAACATAATAATAGGATATAGTTATGATATGATTGTATTATAGGTATTTTAAAGCATTTTTTAATATTCGCCTTTTGGTAATCAACACACGCGTAAAACAAATTCCTTGTCACCGCTGCCGTCTTTTAACAACTCAAAGCGTCGTGTAAGCTTAATGTTTATGTTAAATTTGTTACTGATACAATTATCCAATAATAATAAAGCATTTTGGGAACTGGCAATGTCAGCCAAAAATGGAATCATTCAACTGACAAATCATCCTAACATAGCTTTGTAGGCAGTTTATTAAAAGGATATTGTCATTGGCCTGTTATACTTCACTATTGTGTGAGCTGTTTGCAAAAAGATGGGAATGGTGCCCTATTTATGGTGACAATAATTGTTGATGCCGTTGACTGCATTTGCTCCACCCAAAGACCTTTACTTTGCAAATTTTTTGTTACTATCTAACCAATTGCAACACAATAAACATTGTTAAACCTTCTAGATAGACCGAAAACCCATAGCCCACATACACCCCTGACAACTAGCTTCAAGAATTTAAACGACACCAACAAACTATTACCACGTCTAAAATCGGAATTAGGCTCACAATCACCGATGTATAGATCAATTGTACTATTTGCCAATTTACCATATCACCAAAAAAAAACCCCCTTTTGTAGCCCAAAACCGACCGGATATACATTTGTGACTTGGTGACCTCAATTGAGTAAGTGACAACAACAAGACCGAGCTTGATCAATGTGCATGTTGCGTCTTTTTCGAACTATTTATTGCAATATTTATGGCATGTTCCATTACAATACGACGCTTCCTGCCTTCAGAAGCCCTTTAACAGGCTATTAGCTCCCACTCGGAACACTGCTGAAACTGTACGTTCTGTTAAAAAGCATTTTCCAAGTTGCTCTAATTTGGTTCATTGTTAAAGTGTGGTCACACGTGGCTTGGTACAGGGTACTCGATCGACCACTAGAGACTTAACAGCTTGTAGTGGTGAGCATATGTGTTGATTGGTCAACCCAAAGTCCTCACTAGGCTAGAAGTTACCGTTTAAATTCCCTATCCTTTAAACATTAATATTTCCTTCGTTTTGAACATGTACCGGTCCCCCATGGTCGAACGATGCCTAATTTGCGCTTCACGCATGCAATTTTAGCGCTATAAATCGTTCATAATCGGGTGACCCGGCTTTGCATTCGATCATATTTTCATCTTGAACCAGAAATGTTGTTTTGTACTTGCATACGTTATGTTTTAATCCAAAGTAAGCATTGAATA
This sequence comes from Ophioderma brevispina, assembly GCA_023653785.1. NCBI lineage: Eukaryota > Metazoa > Echinodermata > Ophiuroidea > Amphilepidida > Ophiodermatidae > Ophioderma > Ophioderma brevispina. The sequence goes on along the minus strand of JAMKCH010056607.1, from coordinate 105,883 downwards.
TGATATCCCAAAGACCTCAACAACGAAATCACTATGGGTGCCTCCTAATTTGTTTTACCAGTTGGTCCCTTTAGCTGATAGTACCCGTTAGTTATCTTCCCATTAAGTAATACAGTAACAAGGTCTCTATCACAGACTACACTTGCACATACCAGAACTTGGTAAACGGGGGATTCCCTGTTTCCATAAAAGTCGGAAACCATTTCTTGAGCACATTGTGAACTTTTAACTTTAATTTTCACTGACGGAGGTAATTTTGGTAACAGTTTGACTTCAGCATTAAAATAAGTACTGAAAAAAGTTGTAGTTTACTGCATGCAAACATGGATTGAATTTTATAAACGGTGCAGTGACCCCTTACGTTTGTGTAACCTGTTTAAACGTGTACACGGTCCCAGCCTAAGTCTCACATTTTTTGACACTCGGTGGGAAGTTTATTGCAAAAGTGCTTTTGGTCGGACGATTCTTCACAAAGAACCTGTCGAGTTGGCCTAGTGTCTAAGGCTCGAACCGTTGGGTAATTATAAAAGAAAATCTACCGAGCGCCGGTTTGGCCTCGCGAGTAGTCCGGGTTTTTGGTCGTACCGGTACTCCAATAGTTCCTATAAGGTCGGAATTTGCATAATCACGCAGCACTAATGTAGTGTGAATTTGGAATTTCTCCTTGCTTCCACCATTGCGTTATGAATGTGCCTGGGCGGTATGCAATGTTTGGCCCGGCGCCTCATGGAGAGTCAGGTAAAGCTGTTGGTCCCGTGTGTCAGTGGAATCGATCCTTAGCACGTAAAAAGTTGCACACCTCATCGAAAAGAGTAGGGTATTATCCCGGGTCTGTTCACTCTAGGTAACAGTCTTCTAGTGTGATGCGGGAACTGCTTCAAATACTGGAGGTTAAATTGCTCCATCATGCATCAACATTAAGTGTTCTGCAGGGTTAACTCCCCATAGGCACTTTTCCGCGATCGCGGATTCTCCCAGACCCTAGGCCCCAAAGTACATCTGGGTTCATATCGAAGGTAAATGTCCATTTGACTTCCAAATTTGGCAGTCATGTGTTCCACCATTGGGCAAACCCAGAAGTACCGCCATGAGAAACCCAATGTTCTTAATTGCCGCTGGGACATTTTTCCCCCTCAGGAAAATTGCTGAAACTGAACTGCTGCTACATGTACATGTACATTGTAACTGTTGCAGTAACACTGGCAGTAACAAGGAAGAGTGCTGCTAATTACTGGTCGGATGTCTAGCGCTACAAAAGGTTTGTTGCTAAAATGCTGCGCTGACATTTTCCCCACATTAGCACAGTAAAAAAGAGAAATACATAACAAATTTACTTTGTTCAGACAGTGTAAATGGCTACTCCATGCCTTCTCTTGTGTTATGTTATAGAAACTTTAATCTAACAATTGTGATGTTATTTGCTTGCATGTTGGAATCTATATACTGTGTGTTGCAGGATCAACAATTTGCCTGTTAATTGAAATTAAGTACACTGCCACATGTATAATTTTGAATAACAGTTAACATGTATAGCAAGATAGCAGTGATAAAATGATTTATTAATAATCATAGGGGAATATTTACTGTTTGGGAATCTGTTTAATTTAGTGTATTTGATTCAAATACAGTTCACTGACATAGTGACATACAAACAATGGTAGTGATTCAAAATTTTGATTGTGCTTTCAAATTGCCTAATTTTTTGTGTAAAGTGTACCACTACAATGTACATACTTGTTGTTGCCACAAGAGAACAGAAAGGCCGAGACGCATGCATGAAACATTTGATGAAAGCTAGAATAATTATGATTTGAAACTGAAAGCCATGACACATTAACACAATCATTTTGCTGAAAACTGGCTGTTTCATGGCTCGGATTCCCTGTAGACAATTGTTGTAGTATGCGCCCACACACTTTCAAATATCCTGCAGAAATATTGTGCACACCGGATGTGAAAGTTGATAAAAGCTACAAAATTGGCTTTCAAACCAAATGTCACGTTCCAGAAAATGTGTTAAGGAATGAATTGATTAGTAATTGGTAGTATGTCGCACTTGTAAATCTCAATTAGTGGGATCCCTTGGTTTGGTTTGGTTTCTTAGAAAGCAAAATGGTTTGACCACCTTGCATTCTATTTACAGTTTCATCAATTATACAAAAAATGGAATAATTCATGATTTAGATTTTAGATGCTCTAGAATCTGTGAGTGACCTGTTTTGATTCGCACTAAACTAGAGTCTTTGACCTGGAGGGAAGCTACATGTATGGACAAAATAGTGATGGGTATTGTCATTTTCACAGTCATGGTTTGAAAATAGGAAAGTTGCAACTGTTATACTGCTTTTGTTTTTACAGGGCACATTACAGTTATTATGTACATTCTACCTAAGTACATGTATAGTGAAGTTCATGCTCAAAGCGTGCATTATTTACTTCTGACTGCTAATCAATGAGGGCTAATTCGATGTAAGAAAGGGGTCAAATTGGATGTACATCTAAGAAAGGGGTCAATTTGGATCTATGTCGTGTAAGAAAGGGGTCAATTTGGATCTATGTCGTGTAAGAAAGGGGTCAATTTGGATCTATGTCGTGTAAGAAAGGGGTCAATTTGGATCTATGTCGTGTAAGAAAGGGGTCAAATGAAATCGAACCCTGTAATTATTGTGTGAAATCTGGTTCTTATCTACATGTATCTAATAACAATAACAGACTTTTTGTGTTGCCCCCATTTTTACGAAATCATTGTGCTGATGCCTATTACTACGCAAGCTGCCATCAGGAAAACATCACAATCATTTTACCTGGCCAAGCGCACAATCCTCTGCACTAGGATTGTAATAGCAGTAGTAGCAGCAGCAGCAGCAGCAGCTACCTATCACTTGTTATGTAGGCCTAGGTGCATAACGCATTGACTTCTGCAGGGCTTGAACCCACAACTTTCAGATACTGATTACCAAATTATTCACTAAGTCAAAACCGTAATGTTTGTGTTACAATCTTAAAAATTCTGAAATAAAAAAAATGGCAGCCACCAATTTACCCTTTTCAATTTACCCTTTTCAATAATAAAGGCTAAAACTGGTAATTTTTTGCACTTTTTACAATTTCTTCAAATAGCCATTTGGGTAGGTGAGTGAGATGTTATTCATTACACAGCTAAGCATTAAGCAATACACCTGTATAATCATGTATGATGGCTACAGAACATAGCTATCAGAGACCAATTATATTTTTCTATGAAAGAAAAAATAAAAGCTGTGTTTTAGCCCTAACCCATCCTAGAGTAAATTGGAAGCAATCAAGTTGCTCCTATTGATTGTAATTGCATGTCGGACATCAAGAACTATTTATTTTACCGCCAATGATTTCTATTGCACTTGAGATGTCCACACACCATAACACGGAGTTCTGGTCGACATGTTGTATCCCACCATGCACTACCTTCCCGAAGTCCTTTCATGGTTTTCTGCCGACGTTCACTGTACGTTGGGCCCTCCGAATTCAGCAGACGTGTCAAGGTCAAATTTGTAAACCCTGAACTAGATGTACAATTCCGGTCATTGCTTTTGATTGACTTTGGGCCGCTTTTCCCGCAGAAGACGTTGAAAACCAATTGCTTTCAATCTCCCCGCAGGAGACCTCTTGCTGCCTATTGCATGTGAGACTAAAAAGCTTTTTCCGCCATTTTTCCCGGCTCAAAGGCAATGGAAAGCAATGATTGCATGCAGTTGGCTGTCTTTGCATCTGGGACGTCAGGCGACACTTATGCGTTGCCTCCTATTGACTCTTGGGCCGTTTTAGGGCCAACTACCCAGTGATGTGTTAGGGTTAGCATTAAAATTGAGCATGTGAGGCATTTTGCAACACAAATGGATGCACTGTGAGCCACAATTTCTTGCATCACATGCACATAACTCTAATCACAAGTGTACATGTATGTTAATCACAGATGGTATAAGCCTATAAGGTGATGAAACTTAACTTTAATGTTCAAAATGGCTTGCTTGTAAATATACCAATTGCATATTACAGGGCAAACTCTGATTCAAGCTGAGAGATTGGGTTTTGCTGCCAAGCTGATTGTTGGGGTTTTAATTGCTGCAGTCCCTGATGCAATCATTCCATGTACCACCAGTGAAATGATAAATTTTCATCTCCCATCCTTCCAACCAGAGGCACCGGACTTGCTTATAATCGCCGTCACATTTCCTTTACTGAAATAGGCGTCAACATACTCGTGCGACGCATGTAGTTGCTGTGTGTAATGTGCTTCTATGTATTTCCCTTGAGTGTTTGTCATGGTTTTGTCTTGTGAGAAAAGGAATTATGACCGAGTATAGTTGTTGTGGCCTACACATATACACAATGTAACTTTTTAGTTAAAATATGGTGTGCTTTCAAAATTAGATTCATGCAGTTAATTCCAGAAATAATAATTTTGCTCAATTCTTAAAACCTTTACTTTATCCTCCAGATTCTAAATTGAATGACTGATTGGCCTTCTGGTCAGCATGGATTGGTCAAGTTTAATGAGGCCATAGCCAGTGAATATAATTATATGGCATGGCTGAGGCTCAGGTCACTTCAAAGGATGACCAGGCATGGTCCAATAGGAAAACCATGTGGATTTCACCAAACTCTCTGAACTGGAGAAATTAGTTTTATTGAAAATTCTTTCGACATTTTGACTATTTGTAGTTTCTGTAAAGAGACTTGAAAGGAAGAAATGAAAAGAATGGAAAGGAAATTTGTTCGCAGGATGATACCACAACTGCGTCATTTAACTAACCATAATTCAGCCAGGAGAAAGTGTAGTTATACTCTGGCGCTTAAAGGTGTGTGTTCCGATTGTCTTTGGGACCCCCTGATTTACCCGGAAGTGGTATCGATTTCGATATCGGGTGAAAGGCCGTATTTTTCTCATTGTCGTCCTGAATTTGAGCTCTTGAGGGATTTGAAATCCATTTCATTCCCAAGATGTAAACAAAAAAATGAATTAACACTTACTGTGCTCAAGTGATCGAGATCTCGATCAAAACATGTGGCAGGTATTATAAAATGCTGCCTTTGTGTACATAAGAGGTGTTTAACCATCAATATTAGCACAGTATTGAATAAGGCTTTGCAATGTGCATTATTGCTTCTACCATCAAACCACAAGTTTTTTTCCTCCACGGTACTTGATGGGGCATATGTGCAAGTGCCAGGCTCTCATATCAGGCAGAGAACACAATAGACATAAATCAGAACAAGCACTTTTAAGTACTTGGACATGTTGCTTAAACTTGCTACATATGCGTGCTTCCCCACATAAGCAACACACTGTCCGATTGCATGTAGAGTGCAGTACCTGCGAGAGGTATGCATGCGTATGTCATGTCCAAGAAGTAATTTACAAACATTCGGGAACTCTTTAGTAGTAAACCATGCTATAATAACTAAGATGAAAAAAAATCCTGCTGAAAGCTTTCAAAATGTTTTGATGGTATAATGGGCACTGTCTACTCTGTCTACCAAACTATTAACACAGACCATGACAGATCCTTCATAAATTTGCTTTTGGTGAAATTTCCATTATTGTGTGTTATTAAATGTGTGAACAGATTACTTTTCCGTCTTTGAGATATCAATAGTGCAACCTGTCCGGGTGAATCTGATCAATATGGAAGTGTACAGGTAGACTGCCTCTACTAAAATACAAGATTGATGATTGTGTCAGTTTAATACATCAAGCCAAATCAATCAAATTGATTCTAAAATTTAAAACCATAATTTTGCAGAATCTTTCCCATAAATGTCATGATTTTTGTGTCGCTTGTGTCACTGCAGGAAGGCGCATAGGGATCACTTTGTCCACTGTTGTCTGTTGTTGATGTACATGTATGTAGTCTGCTGCTGTTGTGAAAAAGGGTTAACATTTGTGTGTAATATCCGCATACTTCAATGGATTTAAACCAAACTTGGGTCATAGGTGCAACTTTGGATTCCGTATTTGTTGAGGTCAACAGTCGCATACCAAGGTCAAAGGTCACATGAGGTCAAGTTGTAAGATTGTTGTAAGTTGTGAAAATGTAATTTGACCTGAATTGAAAAGTTGAAGTTCAATTGGAACCAAACTTGGTTTATGGATATTACATGCAAATCCTCATTTGTTTATGAGGTTAAAGGTCACATGTCAAGGTCAAAGGGCACATGTCTAGGTCAAAGGTCATGAGGCCTGTCCTTCACAAACTACGACGTCAGGTGAAACCATTTTTTTTTAAAAAGGTCCCAGGAAATGAGATGATAAACCTAGTCCAAATCTTTACCGGGCATTCCATCCCCAATAAACAGGGCCACAAAAAAGAATACACTACCAGTGACATCATTAGTGAAACTATTGATATTCAGTCAGTGCCATGAATAGATTCACACCAGTCACCTGGAATTTTCTATTACTCTCTGAAAAATCAATAGTCCACTAATGATGTCATCACCAACCCAAATATTGAATGCTTTCTCACCCCTCCTTGTAGACTTGACACAAACCACATCAATTCTATTTGCATTTCCTGGGACCTTTAATAATTAGAATTTACAACTTAAAGACACTATCAGTGATTTGAAAATATCTGAAATTTGCAGGAATAGCTTCAAAGTGAAGGATAAGTCTGTAGAATTCTCATAAGTTACCTTTTCCAACTGAAGAATTGACAGAAAAGGAAGAAAACGGCAGTGTTCCAAGATACGATTCCCCATTCAATTACGTGTTGTAGTAAGTGTCCGAACGGACAGTAATGACTAAAATTTCCGATTCTGTCCTTATTAGGTTGCTTCTAGTGTTATCATTTGCAGGGTATGTTAGGATACCTGTACTTGTTACATACATGCAAAAATCTGATTTTTGATGATTTTTTTGATTTTCTGATTTAGCAAATCACTGATAGTGTCTTTAATGAGAGCAAAAACACACCACTACAAGTACAACAAAACAAAAACAACGAAAGTTAATAAGTTGGCATGTTTTAACATGATCCAAACTTTTTTCAAAGGTTTCTGCTTGCCTCCTTTAAGGTATGAGACCTATAATTATTGTGTAAATGATGTGTTTTGCAATATGATCTTATAGAAAGAAGGGAAATAATATTTAATATGCTTTTTGTTTGATGGAAATCGGAGCTGCGGTTCCAAAGTGACGATAATTTAAAGACGCCAATTGAAAAGCACGCAATTCTATTTCTTTTTATTTTTATTGTTTTTCACCCAGTAATTTTTATAATGTAGTTCTATATTTTTTCAACCTGCTATATTTAAAAATTTGATTAAAAACATATCTCAAAACTAAATAAGCTATTGATACCATTTATTCAACAAAAATTGAGATTTAATTAAGTACTAAAAAAATATGTGAATATTATTTGCATAATAATTTAAAAGTGTTTCTATATATTTTTTAACATTTTCTCAAATTGTTGTTTATCATTTAAGTACGATATTTGTAACGCTCCGGTGATTTTATTTTACAATATTTGTCAATGAAACTTGCTGGAGTTGTTGTTTATGAATGAATCTTGTGCTTGACACTGCTCGTTTTCCTAATTTATTCCCATGGGGGACCTGTGGAGCTTATGCGTATTAATTAGCTGACGATTTTATTGATTTTCTTAATTTTTTGAATTTTTAAAAAAATTTCTTTACACAAACATAAATTTTGAATTTTGAGAATGTCAAGCACTAGCTTAGACTTTCAGCTTTAAAATAATGTATAAGTTGATAGGGTATCACCTACAGCAGTGCTGCTATCATGCTTCAAGTATGCCTTATTATATATGCGCATAATTGATTATGCTAATTAAGCATGCATGTAAATTGGGATTTTTTTACATCAGATCACAATAGTTTCTGATGACCATTTGAATTAAACCATTAGCTTTTACAAATAACCAAACATGAAAAAAATTCTAAAATTATAGGTCTCATACCTTCTAGTCAATGATTAAAAATTTCCCCAAAGAAGATTTTGGTGATTGTTTTGATATATTGTTTATGAGTACACCTGCAATGACAACAAAGAATGTTTTTTAAACGACCAGACCATGAAGAAACATTAAATGCATGAAAGAACACTTGGAATTCAGGAATTGGGATACAAGTAGTTTACTCAATAAAATAAACCAACATGTAAGCCTATTAAATAAATTTGCATTATGTCCCACGTCAAAAAAAAAGATAGTGTCAAATTTTGACAGTTATCATGAGTTATGCCAGTAATTGCTTAATTAGCTAACAATCCAGGATTTGGAGAACCAAATAATGAAATTGAAAATACGATACCGGTAGTGGGATTGTTAAAAATTAGCTGTATAAATAAAAATGGAACTTGGTGCCGAATTAATTAAAAAGCTGCAAGTTGCATATAATGTATAGCACAAGAACAAGATTTTTTCACAAAATATGTACGATCTGGACATGATCTTAAATACATTAAAATAAATCCATGATTCATATGTGACAATGCACACACATGTTGGTAAAATGTCTAGTAGGGATTACAGACTGTGGTCCCACCATGCTTGGATTAGTTTTGGGACAAATTGGGGACTCATGTCTTGCAAGTTTTCCCCCTAAGGTCAAGTAGTAGGATTGCATGTCAATTTTCAGGTTGGCATTTGCATCTGGTCAGGTGAAATTGCGGGTTCTGTCATGGTTTGCCCCAGAAGCTGACACAATGACCTCTACTGCTTAATATATAGTGGGATTTATTCATATTGAGATTTTTGTGGCCTACTCTTTCCAAGCCATGGATTACAGATTAGTGCCTTTTGTGTATTGTGTGAAAGCTAAAAAAGAGGTAGAACCAATTTACCAACTTGTGCAAGGCACTACATGTATAATTATGTATTTTCAATACCATATATTCAATTTATATATAAAAGCTTGTTCCATGTTTATCTATTACATGTACAAAAGAGTGCAAGTTCAGGTTTTACTTAATGTAAATTTTTTTATTATAGTTCAAAACTAGTTTGAAATTTCAACAAAAATTATTGCAGATCCTTTTAAAACAAGAATGTTTTATTACATTGAATCACTTAGAAGTGGTGTGACTGCATAATTGCAGAAATATCCCACTGCAGTTTCAACTTTTTTTTCAGAAGTTATAATCATAAATGGTTATTAATTTAATTAAATGACCATTTTATGATCTGACAAGAAAACAACACATTTTGAAACTTTTTTTGGATAGAAAGGCAATAATCCTTTCTCTTCACAGTATACTTCATCCACTAAAAAGTACATTAACTCATCCTTCAAAATCCCACTCAATTCTTAATAATAATACAGAAGTACAGATTTGGTATTCTTTTTTTGAATGTTCAGCCATGGAGAAGGGACAACAAACCAGGAGGTCTATATAATTCTTCCAAATATTATTTGTGAGGGCTGGGCATGAATGCTTGGATGAATTTAAAGAGTGTATGCATTGTGCTTTCATGTCACGAACAGGCAAACCTATGTGGGTTTTATGTCCCATATTTGAACTGAAAAAAAAAAGTGGAAATAGAAATGTGGTAAAAAAGAAAAATAATGGGCCACGCAGCCCCGATCATGTCATTTTAAGTTGGAATGTGCATTTACGTATTAACCTAATTTAAACATTCACAAAAAAATGTTCTTCTTTAACCAAGCTGAATTAGCAAATCGTCAAATTGTTTCCCACCAAATTCAAATGCCTCCTCTGGCTATCGAAGGATGGATGCGGGTTGCATTTTGTTGGTATATCAGAAGCTTGGCCTATATCTTGGAACCTGTCATCATCCGTCTTATGAACAGTCGGTTTGCGACATCAGCCATCCTGGTAGGGCATCTGGGTGATGCTTCCTCCGCCGCGATTGTGTTTCAGATTTTGAGAGAGATTTGCACGTAGGGGGGGTCTTCCTCCTATGTTTTGTGGATGCTCTGTCAGCTGACCTTTTGAGGCGTGCTGCTGAGAGAGATGGAGCTGTGTGTTGGAAGTTGCCAACTCGCAGAAGTTGGTTTTGTGTAAGATTTTGAAAAGTTCAATACAAACTGGATGGAGTATTGCAGTGTACATGGTTTTGTTCAATAATAATGACGTGGGTGTGAAAATGAATTTGAAGTTAAGTGTCGACAATATGGGATAGTTTTGATTGTCCCGAAACAATTTGTGGACTGCATGCCCATGTTGCCATTGAACTTGGAGTTACATATTTAGCTGAACTGTTTTAAAACTTGAGTGTAGGAAACTTTGCCCTGTACTTGTACAAATGTCAAATCAACTTTTGGCAGCCAAGTAAATAGAATAAATTTGCAGTTTCCTAAGTGTATGTCGTTCACAGTTGACATCCTTTGAATTATTTATTTGGGAAGTAGAAGGAGAAACTGTGATTGACAACCAGCCCTCGCACGTCGGAAGCGGTGATAAAGGTTGAAATTTGATATCTTATTGGTGCGAACATATAATGGAAGGGAACATTGCAAGTGATAGAAGTAATTTTCTCATGTCCGATTTGTAGTGTGCATGGAGCTGCATACCTGGCAACACCCTACGGTGAGCTTTAGGTTAAGTCCCGAGGTCTGGACATGTTCTGTTCACTGCTAATAATGACCCGATCAGGGAACGTTGGGATTATGGCACTGGATTCAGGTTTCCATTGCGGTGGTTGAACCACAAAGGTTGAGACCTTTTTGTTTTACCATGAAACTTGCCAACTGTTATTCCTTAGATCTCTTGACCTGAGTTTGATTGCAATAATTGTAGAACAAAAGTTGACTATAATATTGGTATATACTGCTGAATGAATTTCCTGTCACTTGTGGTTATTAACTGTTATGGTATTTTTCATGTTAAAATAGGTTTAGTCATTCAGAGGTTCAAGATATATCAAGCTACTATTCAATTGCATCAAATAAAAGTCCTACTCAATTAGGAAAGAAAAACTTTGTGCGGTAAACTTCACCTGAATTGAGTGCAGAGGAGAAAAAGAATCAGATAATTGCCTGCCCAATTGCTTGCTGTACCGTGTAATTTTGACCTGACAACCTTTACTTTATCCTTTTGCAAGCTTATACAGATCTTAGCAAATAAGAAAACTTTGTATGTTGCAATTAATTAATATCAACATTAAATTAAAGTAATGCAAACCGATCAAAGAAAGGTTGTTCAAGACTGCTAGCTTCAGTTCATCAGTTAAATGTAGATTTTGCCCTGTTTGAAGCACTATAGGAAAGTTCAGATTTTTTTATGTTAAGTTATACTTGCTCAAAGTGGATATAGCATGTGAATATTTACAATTCACAGTTAAATAGCAAAGGATAAATCAGTGATGTTTTAGCATAACTTGCTTCCGGCCACTGATAAAAATCAGATAAAAGGCCTGCTTTTTATGTGGACTGGGGCTTGACTCAACCAAAGCTTCCAGGGTCTCTGTGCAAACCCTGTTGCATTGCAGGGTTTTATTTGCCCTAGATTGAGTCCTTCACACAATCCAATGCAATTCCATCACTCTTTCATTTTTTCTTTTTCTCTTATCTGTTGAACTTTGTACATGATTCTTATTCAGAGGGCAGGGTTTAGTATACATGCACTCCAAGATGAGACTATATTGGATAATGTGTTGTCACGCAAGTGTTTATGCGCACGTGTTGTATACTGTGCGCAGTGCACACTGTCAGCTTGTATGAGTTGGCTTTTATTTACAGGGGATATTTTCATCTTTTAGGGGGTCCCCAGAGGGTGTTTTGAGTCAATCCCACAATGCACCAGTTTTGGGAAATTTCACCTCAATAGGGTCATGTGATCTCATAAAAATCCTATTCTTAATACATGAAAAACCTGACTTTAACGCTCATTTTAGCCCACAAAGCATTAGTACTAAGGGAATTTTTAGCATGATTATGAAATGTCTTGTGGTTCTTAAACTTTTGGAATACTTTTTATCCCTAAGTACTGACATGTGTTTAGTACAGTACAGTATAGGCACATTGCTATGCATCATGGGATTGATTCAAAACACCCTCTGGGGGGTCCCATAGATACATGAGTGATTAGATAAGTCTGAAAATCATTATTCTCAATACATGGCCAGACAAATGCAAAATAATAGGTTTGTGTCAACATTTCTATTTGGTACATTTCAGTAATCATCCTAGTTGATTCTAATGGGGTGATGCAGTGATGTAGTGGTAAAAATATTTTTGAATTTTGTGTATAATCATTTTTTTGCGTATACCCCCTTATGCCGAAAGTTAAAAACACCAATTCAAAGACAAGTCGATTAGAGGCGATTCACACTCGCACAGTATACTTGCGTAGGCCTATAGCCCAATTATTATTTTTCACATATACGCGCGTCCAAGAAGCACCTTTCAAAATATGCAGTGCCACAGGGTTCCAAAATTGGACCAAATTATTTAACCAATACAGCCAACTGCTTCAATGGTGACAGCTCGTATCATCACTGGTACTGTTTATGCTAGTGATATGTACTCAACCCTTTGTGCCACTATTGGACTCATCCTTGAGAGCACACATTCTGTTAGCCATAGAAGCTTGCATCACTCTATAGCCTGCTTGATTTGCACCTGCAGATGGTCTTGCAATGTATCACTGTTGAATGTGTGTGTTTGCAACTTTGCATTTCATGCACATGTGTGGTGTGTGGTGTTCTACCATGGTACGTGTTAGTGTGTGTGTGTGAGCGCACCTACCTGTACAATGCATTTGAAATTTGAATAACTAACCAATCAAACTCTTTGTTTTCTCTTTCAGTGATAGTCTCCTCATGCGGGTCAGAGCCCAGGTTATGACCCGGGAAGATGGTGGCTGGGTACCCCTTGGTGGTGGTGGATTTAGTGTTATTGGAATATACAAAAAGACTGGGAAGATAACAAAAAATTGGAATATATGATAGTAGGAACAACAACAGAAAAACTCCATGGTAAGTAAATTACTTTTTGTGATTTAATGATAGAACTAACCACTTCTTTAACGATCTGTAATACAACTGATGGTTGCTTATTCTTTTACTAATTTGCACTATCTGAGTTGACCGCATTAAAGCAGTGTTCTGTAAGGGTATGATTATGTTGAAAACAATGGGACTAATTTTGTACTAATTAGATGTATTACTTAGATGTGCTTTCAGTGCTGTGCCAAGGCAAAAAAAGTATGGGTCAGTTGGTTTTTGTCGGGTTTGGAAAAAAGTGAACCCTTAGACCCAAGGCTTTTGTTTTTTCTCAATGCACCTTAATGTCCTTCAGAATCTTTTGTGGGGTCAACTTAACTATTTTCCCCTAACCTAATTCACGTCTTAGCAAATTTTCATGTGGGGGGAATGTTCCTAACTAAATAAGAGCTAATACTAATAAGCTTGTTATGACCCACGAGCTGTAGGCTTGCATAAGTGGAAATATACTTATTTTCATTTTTAACAAAATCCGGAGCCGTGAATTTGCATAAAGATTTTGTAGTCAAACAGATTATGTATTTGAAAGGAACATAACAATAGGACAGGATGTGGTTTTGTTGCTAGGTCATAAATTTCTGTAGATCTATTTTTGACTATTCAACCAACACTATTCAGATTTTTTCAGATGGAGTTATGCACCCATGCTTAAAGGTGCATTTTGTGATCCATAGCATTGTCCCAAGTTGCCTTAAAAAGTTGAGATTTTTATCTGAACGATTGGCATTGAGTATTGGTCTGTACAATGTAGCCTATACGTGTTAATCTTGCTGCAAAATTTGATTGCTCTGCAAGAAATTGGAATTCTTGTAAAATTTCTGCCTGTAAACAAAAAAATACAATGGAGTTGCCCTTGGGGCATGTTGTGATATATTACTTAAAAATGGAAGCACACCATTGTACTATTGTGGAAATTTTAGAAATAAGCTTTTAAGGATCTGTTGAACCAAAGGCTCAATGTTGTAACTGGGGAAAGGTCTCTAATGGGAACATATGTTTGCAATCTCCCAGGATGAATTTATGTGAGCAATGCCAAAGTGCCATATTTTTGGAAAATGAGGGGGCTTGTGTGCTTGTCAAGCAAAATCCCATATAATGTACCTTTTAATTGGAAATAAACTTGGAACCCAGGAAACACAAAATCCAACATGTATTATTTGATGGTCTGGAATATTTTCAACTTTCTTGTAATTGTGCCTGCAGTTTGTGGCTGTCATGGCTCCATTGCATTTCAAGCTTGGGGGATTTGGCTGTTGTCTATTCCAACTAAGAAAACCATTCCGTGAGTGTCACTTTAACAGCTACTGCTGTGGCCGCTCATTAGTGCTAGGGTTTGGATTTCCAAATTAATAATCTAATACCTGGGTTGTAGTTGTGCATCTAAACCCTTTCTCTTGTGCAAGCTAATAATATACCGTTTTGTACTGCAACTCAACTGTTCCATATGCTGTATTTAATATTTGGATTAAAAATTTGGTGGACACTTCCGGACCGCACCCCTGGTAAACCCAACAAGCTGCATGGAGATTTGGTGGATGGATCAACTACAGGCACACTGTTTGTGGGTCAGGCTGTATTGAGTCAAAATCCCACAATGCACTCAGTTTTGGGAAATTTACCTAATGGGTCATGTGATCACCTAAAATCCTATTCTTAACACTACAAATCCCTGAACTTTAACGCTCATTTAACCCACAAGTATTAGTCTTAGTGATTTTTTGCAAGATTTTAAAGTCTTGTGGTTCTTAAACTTTTGAAAACTTTTTATCCCTAATTACTGACATATGTTTATTACATACCGGTTATAGCACATAGCTATGCCATCATGGGATTGAATTCAAAACACCTCTGGTGTGTGTGTAATACAACTGGATTACTGTGCTGGCACAACAATGGTGCATGGTGTACAGCCCAAACTTACAGCCACAGTACTCAACCTCTATAAAATTTGTTCAGACAAGCATGTCATTGAAACTTAGAACTAATAAATGCTGGAAATAATGATTTAAATTAAAGCCACTAACAGTGATTCACCGAAGATTTTTTTTTTTAAAAAAAAAACATTTGAAATTTGTAGAATAACTAAAAGTGAAGGATAAGCTTAGGACTCTCCATAAGGTCATATTTTCCCACTGAAAAATTGACAGAAAAGGAACAAAACAGCAATGTTCAGAGATAAGGATCCCCATTCAATACATGTGTAGTATTGTCGTACGGACCAATGCCCAAATATTCCATTCTGTCCTTCTTAGGTTTTGGTTAGGTTAACTTTTTTTTAAAAAAAAAAAAGGATACCTATACTTGTTCCAAAACTGCCAAACTGATTTTGCTGATTTTTTTATTTTCTGATTTTAGAAATCACTGATAGATTGGCCTTTTAAGACATTTTTAGTTGGTGTGTGAGAATTTAAATGAGGAGAATTAAGTGTAATGCAATTCAACTTAATACTTATAAAAAAATGTTTTTCCCTGCACTGCATGCAGGCATAAAAAATCGCATGTCAAAAGTGTCCACTGCTACCAAATTTTCAATATTCTAAAGAACAAGAAAATGACAGAATTAGTCGGAGGGATAGGCGACATGGCACTTCCACAAATCTTATTGTGACTTTTTTTCTGAAAAAAGATACACACTTTCAATTTATGTTTTCCGATTCATGCATCAATTGCACAATTGTGGTCGTACATGTCCCTGCGACTAATTTACTGTTTCGTGTGCACGATCGCAGCCCTAACACCACACAACGGTATGTGCTCTAATTGTGTCAATTCAACCAATCCACAGCTCAGTGATAATTAATAAAAGGCCTGGGTGAAAATTACACAGACAATATAGGGCAATAGAGAGTGTATGCAATAGGCTATTTAATCCTCGCAACGCCATTAAGTAATCCCTAGTTACGTGCTGAGCCCGACTTGTCGCCATCGTGGAGGACAGCCAGTGTGTTTAACAATGTACAACTGTATACCCATGCCCGACCAATGTCAAAGTATTTCAACTTTCCCAAATTTACTTACAGCAATAAAGAACGAATATCTCACTAAAAGACTATAGGCGACATCAATCTTTACCATATCCCAATAAACACAGAAAAATCCATGAGAAAAAAATCTGATTGAAGTAACCCGGCCTGATCCCATATGTTGCACATGTAGCAATGTTCGTTCATTCCTTCCTACGAAGTCAAGTCATACCATGGTCTACTAAATTTTTTGCGGGTGAGGCTGCAAATCCTGTTGTTTTCAGCCTAAAGATTTTGCTGAATCTTCTCTGTTCTTCTTGAGGCTGTTTGGTACCAAATGTTGTTTAATTTTCCGTTTTGCTAATTAAAATCTTTCCGATAGATTTTTTGTTATCATTAGAAACACGCTATGAAAACAACCCATTTAACAAACAGAGCTTCTCGCATTCTCAAACAAGGACCTACCCAATCGCGCCTCCTATTACGTGTAATAGTCTGAAAAAACTTAATAAGGGTAAAGATACTGTGAATTAATTTGTCACCGAGACCGCTTAGGACTACGTAAATTTAATCAACAAGAATCTTTACTCTATAGAGATAACTTATGTCCCCCCCCTGTAACATCTCACAGGTTTTGTACGAACCGTCGAAACAAAATTTCAACCTTCAAACAAACACACAAACTGGCCAATAAAACAAAAATACACCCTCAAAGAAAATAATTAGTAGGCCTATAAGAGTCCATCTTGGACTCAACGAACAATCCTTTTTGTGTGGAAAAATCGCCACGACGTTTTCTCATGTCAGGGAGAGCCGAGGCGAGTTCTTGTTTCCAGCTCGGTACTCGGGGATTTTCCTACCGGGCAAGCGCGAGAATTGAGGCCCTTGTCCGTTGTGGAACGATTCGCACCCTTACACAAAGTAAAAAAAAATCGTTATTTTGCGCTAAGAGTACTTATTGCTAATAAAATGTGATATCATGAAAATAATAGGCTATAATTTTCCGGATAATTTTACAGATTTCATGAAAACCGCAGGGTTTGTTTTCATTCCGTTGTTTGGTATTTCTCATTTAAGTTTGAAGTGCTGATTTAGTTCAATTTCGTCTATTTCACTTTAATAAGTTTTTTTCAATCAAAAATGTATTTTAAAAAGACATATAGACAGTAAGAACAAACTTGGTATTTCATTAGGAAATTTAATATAAACACCTCTGACCGTGCCGTGTCATGTGGTTTCACTCGCAGTGCGCAGCGTAGGCTACCTCCAGAGCTCTCCGGTTGTCCTCCAACATGTCGCTGCTCGGCCATCCGTAGACAAGTGAGTCTTACGCAGGGTGTTAATAGCTCATGACGTAGTATTGCATACCCCCTATAACTTAATAAGGCCACTACCTGGTAAGTCATGATAGTTGGCAAGTTTTTATCCCCCACCCACACATAACATATGGGAGGGGTTCTTCAAAAAGATGTGACAAAGTTTGAGCAGTCTGACAGTGACAACTTCAAGCAGATGCTTATGAAAGATGGTCCAATGTCACAACAGCCAGATTCTTCATGTAGCTACACAGCTACACACTGGTAGTCACGGATTAACCTACCCCTAGCTACATGTAGACGTACACTCCAGGCGGAATCTTCTTTTTTTTGTGCTACATTACATAGAGTGTACACCCAACAGCTGTCTGCACCTTTGTGGTGTAGCTGCAGGTAGATGGTTACACCAGGCTCACCAGCTCTCAGTGTGTCCTCGTCTGTCCATTTAAGCTATTTTTGGCTTATATTCACATTTTGATACGAATGTGCTTAGTACGTTTACATATGTTTTTTAGATCCCATTTCATAATGATTAAATTTCCTCAAAAATGATTAAAGTGCTTTACAAGAAAATGATGTCTCGCGTCCCTCTATGGGTCCTACCATTCCATATGGCATAAGTCTCAATGATGTAACCAATGGGGAGGTCGACCTACTCTAAAAGCCCCAAGTTTTCCGCGTTGCGGAAATTCCGTGAAATTCGCGTAATTTGATGTTAAACGCGGAAAATGCAATTTTAAGATGAAGAGAGAAAAACATGTCAACAAAGTAAAATTACTTCACTTTCCCTAAGTAAAATACTAAGAATATAACAATTGGATTCATAATATAACAATGAGCATGATTTAGTCAGCCATGACCCCTATCAATCCCAAATCCCGCCTGGGCTTTAGAATTCTGATAACCCATCCGGAAGTATATCAAGCCGATTTCTACAAGCTTGCATCGCGATCTCGTCTTTGACTGGTAGCATTGCCATCACGATGACCCTACCCATTTTGCTTCGTAAATTACGCAATGCTGCAAGATGTGCTTTGCGCAGTCGCACGCTAAAAATAATCGTCGGTATTTTCCAAGACGAATAACCACGGGTACGGTGAGGGCCAAATCCAAAACTACCTTGTTGTGTGACGGGACGGAATTTGACCTTCTTAATACGTAATAATTCTTTACTCACACTTTACTAGTTACTTTAGGACGCAAAATATCTTTCATATAAATGAGTGACCAAAATTCTACAATAGGTACTGCACAAAAAGGATCATGTACTTTTTGTATTGCCATGGGGGGTACAACAAAACAGGTTCGTGGACGGGACGTAATGACGGATCCGTCCCGTCACGCTACCTGTTTTGTGTTACCATAAGCAACATCTTGAGACAACTAATTTTTTTGTGCTGCATGTTGTACTTTGTTGGCTATTTGATGGTATCATTGATAACATGATTCCTGCAAAACAAGAGGAACAACACAGATGCTTGAAAGTCTAAAAATTCCGTCCGTCACGGGGTGACTCAGTTTTGGGATTTGGCGCCTGAAACTGACTCACTGGATCGTGTTTACCCGGGTTCGAGGCCGAATTTGTAATTAACAATTGAAATTAAGGCCTTTTAAAAGTGCCGCGGCGTAAGTCTGCACCTATAAAAGCTTGACGGTAGCATGATTTATGTCCTGCATATTTAGCCGGGTCCTCGATCGCGATTTTGCAAGGTTAATGTAGCTTTGTGTAGGAGTTTAGAAGGTCGCAATACCTCTTCAAGGCAATAGCGAAAATGCGGAAAATTGCCATTTTCGTGAAATTTACAAAGACGGAAAAAAGCGGGAATTTGCCATTTTTAAAGCGGGAAATTGGGGCTTTAACCTACTCACCAGCCAATCAGCATTCACTTCCTCAGTATTTATAAAAGTTCAACATGTCGACTTCATCATTTGATGGCAAAGATCAGGTGTCAGAGGTCAAGGTCATGAGTGACAATTTGACACTGACATATTTTTAATTGCTTCTGAGCCTGAGACACCTTTGCTCATTGGTACTCTTGTTTAGGTAAGGTTAGGATGGTATCATTCTCCTCAGTGGAACTGTGCCAGCTAACATGCAATAGACTCGCTGCCAAAGACTGGGGAGTTGAGTGCAAGAGAAGGGAAGGGTGTCGGGGGAAGGGGATTGTCCAACTTGTCAAAACTGTCACTGGCTCGTTGGCAAAATTGGATTTTAACGATGTACGCTTCTCTATCAACTCAAGTTCCCGTGCACATGCCTAATTTTTGTGGAGTCTGGTCGAGATAGACCTATGCCATGAATCCCATTTGATCTTGTACTTTGGTGTAATATATCTGTGAGAGTTTTAAAAAAAAAAAAAAAAAAAAACAAAATATTTCATTAATATTTTTTGTGTGTTTCAGACTGCAAAAATGGGTTGCCTTTCTATAACTGTTTGGAACTTGTGTTCCAGAACTGTATAATTCTTCCATGTTAAAACATCCGACCCCAAGATGTTACAAGTTTCACCCCATATGTACACCAGATTCTGATCCACATGGTGGACATAAAAATGATACCTTGTCAAAAGCACTTCGATTCAGAAATATCTTGGCCTAATTTAGAGAAGTGTAATGTCTATAAAATGTCACAACCCCTTGCAAACATGCGTCATTTGAAACATTGGGCCTACATTATGGGTGGGAGGGGGATACGGGAATTAACAATATGAATCAGTTTTACTGAGTCTGGAAGAACAAATTTAACCATTTTTACAGCGAAGAAGTTAATGAGGTACAGATGTTTTTTTGGCAGTGGTACGCATTGGACTTGCAGAACACATTTCTGGCATCAAACAAGTTGTGCTGTTTAGAAATAGCAAGTTTGATGGAAATTACTTGTTAATGATAATTCTTACCTGTATGATTAGAATAATTGTATGATTAGAATAAATTTTTCTCAAAACACGGCAAGTTTTACACTAATCTGTTGTTGTATTGCTTACTTGGGGACCAGTTCAGTAATTTATTGACAAAGATGCTGGAATTTAGGTACTTTTTGGTAACTTCTGAATTTGACCACAAAGTTTAGCCTTTATTTAAAAAAAAAAAAAAAAAAATTAAACTTTTCCAAACTTTAATTCATGTACACCTGTAATAGACTTTAAACACATTAAATGCAATAGATTACATGTATTTGGTGGCAAGATGTAAATTAATCAGCGTAGAATAATTTTTTGCAGGCAACGACCGAGGTCTTTCCCCCTCGGGCTCTATGCACAGTGGACCCTGATCTCCCGGTATTAGATTTGCACTTTTGCCAGCGATGGTATGAGTGTTAACCTCCGCCTGTGATGACAGATCAAGAAACGCAGCGAACAATCAACTTAA
Organism: Ophioderma brevispina; assembly: GCA_023653785.1. Classification (NCBI taxonomy): domain Eukaryota; kingdom Metazoa; phylum Echinodermata; class Ophiuroidea; order Amphilepidida; family Ophiodermatidae; genus Ophioderma; species Ophioderma brevispina. Next base: position 85,264 of record JAMKCH010056607.1, on the reverse strand, counting down.
ACATTACTCCCAATGCTCCTACAATGTAACTATCCATGTCTGCTGTGAATTATCTTGATCTCCACGCAAAAACCAAACCTCATTCTAAAAATCCGAATTTTCTAAAACTTAAATTTGTCACTCTTTTTTGCCAAAACTGGCTTCGCATTATGATGTCACCACAGAACATGTGGCTTTCAAATTTTTTTTTTTGTGGTGGTGAATGAATCCTGTTGTTTGAGCACTGGTGGCTGCAGACTGGGCCACACCAAATCCAACGGGAAATGGTTTTCCATCGTCACCTAGGTGAGATAACAGCACATGGCCGAGTGGTACGGAGGAATGCCATACTGTCAGTCATTCTGCCCTTTGCGGTGCCTTAACTGTATTACAACAGTGATCTTTTTGCGGTAGCGTTTATTTGCATTGGCCAATAAAGAACGTCCCCCCAATGAGACATGTTAGGTGGTATCGCCAGGATCAAAACCTGATATACCTCTCTCTGGCTTATAATCATGAGATTATACATGTAGGCACCTACATGCATGCATGTACATACTTGTTAAACATGTGATGCTGACATCTGTTTTGTACAGTATACATGCAACTATCACAGATTATTTTTTGCCACATATTCTTATTTCTAGCTATCATTAAAGATGAAAAGTCACAATTCCATGAAATCGGCAGTGCAGCTGCCCATACATGTATGCTGTTTCACATGCTAATTTTACTGAACTATCAAAATCCCATGGAAAGTATTTCACTTCAGTAAATTTAAAAAAAAAACCCTCATATTGTCAGTTGGGGAAATCATTTTGAATTCCGTGAACACTCAGCACTGGACTTTATCGCTTCTGTTAGTACATTTATCACGCTGCTGTTGAACTGTTTGAAAAAGATGTCAGTTGTCCTAAAAATTAACTTAGTAGCAGTGTGAAGTCACGTGGTAACCTGGCTGTTACGTGTGGGCAGAATTTACAAGTAGCCTACAAGTTACCATGATTGACGTATTTGTATTTACCCAATGTCACCTGTAGAATTGACCCAACTTTGACGGTCTCTGATGCAAAGCTTTTTCAACAATCACAATTTATTTGCAAAACTTTCCTAACCTAACAGTGTACTTTAGATCAGACGTGTCAAGAAAATTCACTATGAGTTATGTTTAGGTCATATTCCCCCTCCCTGTCTGTCTTGGAGATAGTGAGGGGAAATTGACCTTAAATGAACCCTCTAAATGAGCATCATTCTTCTGTGCACCGCCCCTGGTTCTTTTTTTTTATTCATTCCTTTTAAGGAATGTAAAAGTTTGCAGCTTTTAAGCAGTGGGTTTTCTGCAGCTTGACAGAATAGGAATTGAATATGAGTGTTGTTGAGGTAGTTAATGGGGTGGCCTTGGCATATGGGTGATGTAAGAGTATTCAGGGTGTGTTGCCCATGACTTGAAAAAAAAAATATCAAAAACTAGATTTATATTTAATGCAATAGTTCTTGTACTAAATCAGCGCGGTTTAACCTTTAGCATGTTTATGCCAGTATTCAGGATATTGTTTACTCACATTTTTCTGCATTTTTTGTAAATTTTCAGCCTGACTTGCTCTGTTTGCCCAAATTGATGTTTTTTTTTATCATTTCAGGTACTTTTTTTCTGTGTACTCACCCATCATCTCTGAATGACTTGCAGTCCCGTGGGAGCTACAATCGCCCTGTTCCGATAGCCCAGGGACTAAGTCGAAATTTGTTCGGGCAATTACAACTTTAGGTAATCGTGCCCGTTCGGGCAAGTCCAATCCCGGGTCCAAATATCAGCTAAATGGTTTATGGTTTACTGACTTTACTCCCAATCAGTCACTAATTAATCAGAAAAAAGTAAGTACTAGACCATATTCCTTTAGATTAACTACGCGTTTCAATGAATAAAGACAACAAAATTTAAAGAAGATAATCATTACACACCGCGACAGACCGCTGGGAATGCTCGATCGTAATTGCTTTCCTCCCATTCCAGCGGTCCCAGGTAAAACGATCTTGGCTCGCCACTATTTTCGCATCTTAAACAGGTTAAACAGGGCTGGAAAATGTAAATTTCCCGGGAAGCCGAATACGATTTTCCGCGGGACAGCTTTCCTCCAACAAAATTAAATATTTCACCTCTTCACCTCCAAAATTGATTCCTAATTGGGTCCGGGTGATCGGCGTGTAGAAAACCAAGCTTTAACGCGCGATTCTTGCACTGATATTGGTATTTTCCGTGCCAAAAGCGCTGAAAATTCTTTCCTGATTCAGTATTTACAATAACATTATCTCACCCCCATGTATTAAATGGATGAAACCAAACAACTACGTGAAATAGCTTCCATTCATATGTTAATTGCAATAAACAAATAAACGACGGTAATTACATCTGAATTATTTTTAAAAAAAATATCCATTTCGAAACACTACCATAGATGGAAATCTAAATTATATCATCATGTATTTTATTGCTAAAGTACGTCATTTTAGCTTGAAAAAATTACAAAATGGCCGAAGGTGAACCCTGCGCATGGCCCACGTGCGTATCATTTGTTTTGACACAAGAAAAGGATTTAAACTCAGTGTTAGCATCTCAGAGAAATCTTACCAGTTTGGCATTTTGTGTCAGAATTACACGTGGGTGACGTATTACCTGTGGTCATGAGCTGAAAAGTCATAAAGATTCAGTAATGTTGAAGGCTTTCGACTGGCTGGGGAATTTCCCAGAACGTTTTTTAATCATCAGTGTTTTTCCCGCGGTACAGCATTTTCAGACCAGCCGGCTGGCTGTCCTGTACGGACTCATTTCCCGCTGAGAATCGTCGCGGTACTTTTCGGGCATGTTCTTCACTGTCTCTGGCAAGCAGTTTTCTCCATGAGGGTGCCCGATCGGGCAAGCTAGAAAAATATATTTGTCGCGGCCTGAATGATTGAAAAGTTTTCTTAGCGTTTAAAAACAGATTATCGAGCATGAGGACATTTCAGTGTAAAACCTGAATTCTGGCAATCATGGTTATTGGAGTGCTGATAAATGCCTAATGGGCATTTAGTGAAAAAATAATAGGCCAGTGCTGATGATAAGTGCTTCCGGCCATTTAACCCTAGGAAAGGAATTTTATGTGCCTGCTGGCTTTTCCCCACCCTCAGCAGGAAAAAAAAAAACACAAAAACAAAATTAAAAAAAGGTAAAAATCTGAAAATGTATGTGTGCCTGCTGGGCATTTCCCTTAGGATTATGATGTCTATTGTCTATGAGTGCCTTCTGGGCATTCCTGCCTAGCCTGTGAGACATCAACAGTTTTTCCAAGGAAATAGAGGATAAATGCCCAGGCAGCATTAAATGCCCGAGTGCTATGAGTGCCGATTGCGGCAGCAAAATTAGGTCCCAGATGTTATGGGTTAGAGATGCTCCATGTTTTAAAATCCTAACCCTAGCTTCCAATTTTAATGGACAGGTGTATCATATTACAGTATGTACCAGCACGTTAGTTGTAAGCACAATAACTACGTTAATAAAGTGTTATCTATAGATTCAATTGTGCAAGTCTGTAAATGCTAACAAAAATAAGTGATTGAAACAAGTAAGCAATGACCAAAATTTGTAGTCTTGCATTTTTGTTGAAACTGTACATGTACAAGATTAATCACTTACGTTAGGTACCATGTTTGTATGACCACTTTGTCAGTAGTGGTATAGATTGGCTGGGCTAAGAGTGATCAATTAGATTTTGTCATACAATAGACAAATTTCCTGTATCCTATAAGTTGGTGTCAACAAAAAAAGCAAAATATTGTGTAATGATTTATTTACATACATGTCATTGTAGTTGTATCATCATGTTTTGTTATTGTTAATAGAATGTGCTAGTTAGACGGCTTTTCCCTTTCACATGGAAGCTTTGATGTGATATCACTTGTAGAAAGACCTACATGTACATACATGTGTAGTGTAGAAAATACAGTAGTATGAAAATCATGTGTATGGAATGTTATACAATTCATGCATGATAAGATGGGTCAATTAGACTGGGTGATCACTCCCTGTGAAGATCAATAATAAGAAAATTAGTGTTAATTTGATCATGTAGGCTATGTTTACTACATGTGTATATGGTACAAGAACCAAGAAGGTGAAACAATTTTAGTACTGAAGCCAAATGATTCATTATATTACAAATTAGAAAATATGTTACAAACTAATTACAATTTAGAGTGATTAGTAGTCTGATAATGGCATTTTGGTGCCATCTAATGGGAATAGGTATTGGATGCTCTGAATTTGAAAAATTACCTAGTTTAGTCATTTTGTGTTATGTACCAGTACCCATTATATACCAAGGCAATGAAGGCATTGTTATGTACAAAGTATTGTGTGTGATAATCTATTTCAGGTATCTTCGGTTATATTAATGGATCATCATACCAGCAATGCAATTGTGCTGTGCTTGTTGGGGGTGGACTTGGATCAATTAAAAACACTAGTAGTAAAATGATGTGATGTAAAGCAAATCGCTTTGTGGGTGTTTGGGTATGGCGCCATGAGGCTCATTTGGCCTACTGGTGAACCGACACGGCCATTGTCATATCCTAAATGCCAGTCTGTACTTGTGCTTGCTGACTTTGTCGGTGCCTTTTGTATGGATCTTGTAGACTGGAACTTCAACTTGCGTTACAAAAAAAAAGTAAAAAATAGTCTGTCTGTTGTTGACATGGTAAACCTATTCACACACAATTTCCGCCTACCAATTTAACTTTTTTTGTTCTAAAGATATGATGTATGATGGGTTATCAGCTTGACTAATTACTAGACAAAAGTGCTGGTTGCTGAAGACCACTGTCAAGTTGAAAATCTTTGTGTTAACTAGCATGAAAGGCATTTTGATGAATGTTTTCACTTTTTCAGACAACTTCACTTGTTTTGGAAAATTTTAGTTACCAGGAATAGCATTGTTCATCCAATAATACATGAAGACCGTGGAATGAGGTCCAGGCATGCATACACTTTATTCAGTTTTCCAAATACTATGTACATGTAGGCCTAATAAGTTCAACAAAGCTGTCACAAATCTCCAGTACTTAGGAAGTTTGGCCTGCTTCATTATCAGGTTATCTTTGCAAGGTTATTTTACACATATTTAAGCTACAGTCCATACTTCAGACAAAACAGATCCAAACAAATGTGATTTGGGGGATAATTGTTCCTGTTGGTCCATTAGACCATGGTCTAGTTGGTCCTTGGTTTAGCATTTTACTAAGCAAGGTTGGCGTTTTGTGAGCCAAGAGTCCCTTTCAAAAATTCTGAAAGCCATTTTTTCCCCTTCTCAGCATTGAGGTATGGCGAAGTCTACGTGTACATGTAGACAGAATCCTACATTTAGCTTGAGAGTGAGTTCATGAGGTCATGATCGGCACAGTATTATAAGGGGCAAGAAAAGAACAATGTGGTACAAATTTTAGAGTTCCCAAATATTTCATATAAAAGGAAAAAAAGCTCTTGACCCAGACAAATGCTGCTCCAAAGTTAAATCTTCATGGAATGCACCCAATTGGATTGCTCATTTGCCTTAGGGAAACATGGATGAAAAGTTTGCAAAAAGATTATGAAACATTGAACACAAAAGGCATGCCAGGGTAAAAGACTTCAAAGAGGCATGGTGGATGCAAAGAAAGTAATTCAAGAATCACAAAGCACAAGTCTTAAGAAAAGAGGGGGAAATAAATATGTGCCTGGTAGTGGGGATGGATATGGGAAGGTTGGGGGTAGAGAATTCTTGTAGGTAGAGCATGTGGTATTTTGCCTTTCAATCTTTTGGTTTTACAGCCTCACTTTCAAAGTGTCAATGAATGTAGCCAGTATTGTCATGCACAGTTAAGTAAAAATGTTCCAATTGGTTTTGACAAAATGAAAAATGCTCCAAAAATTTGTTGTGACTAATTGATGACACCATCCATAAATTTCAAGGCTATAAAAATTGAACTGTTCAATAAAAGTTGAACTTGCTGCCAAGGTAAAGGTCAAGGGAATTGACCTTAAGGAAAGTAGACTGGGGCTAATGTGAAAACTGAACAGTGCAGTCGTCATGTAGTGGAGTTACTTCTGGTATACAATGTATTAATCCAATAAGAAGAAAGGAAACACTGGTTTGGGAGCTCCCTGTGAACTCTTCAGTTGCATGCTTAACCATGTTTCCTGTTTGTAATGAATTATTCCAAATTCCTTATGATTCATAAGCTTGCTTGCCTTTTTAGTCAGATTTTCTAGCAGTCCTTGTTTCTAAATCGTGTAACTTAACCCTTACACTGTTCTCGTCTCTAGCCTATCTCCCGGGAGGAAGGGAAGGGGTAAAGAGATAAAAGATAAAGAAGATTGGACATCTTGGGTGGGAATCAAACCAGAGGCCCCTAGTGACTCAGTCCTAGGACCCGGGATGGCAAGCCATGAGGGTGTCGCTGGCATACCCATATGTGTATCCGTATGATGATCTCATCGCATGATTTGGGACTTGCTGTATTTTGTAGAGCTCAGTGAGTTTGGGTAATGTTAGGGTTATGGTATCTCTTACCTGAAAAAAGGGGGAGAGATATTAGGCCTATAAGCCTAACACCCTTGTCGTCTTCTCCTGGGAGGAAGGGAAGGGGTAAATGGATAGGAGGTAAAGAAGATTGGAAATGATATCCATGGGTGAGTATTGGGTGTGTTAGGGTTAAAGGGGGATGACCCAATTAAAGTATATAGTTTTCTTCTTGATAGAATGGCCTTCACCCCAAAACCCCATGTGTAAAGTTTTGCGCTGATATTTTAACCTGTTTTGGTGTGAGAGCTAAAAATGTGATTTTGTAATCCCCATAGAGTACTGTGTAAAATTAATATTAATTGACCAAAATGGGGCACATTTTTGCTCATAACATCCAAACCAACATCCCAAGATTCCACAGGCTAAATGACAAAAATGGTAGGGGGCTTATCTTTCTTAAGATACCAAAATTTGGACACAAATTTGAGGCTTGTCACAGTTTCTCCTTAACAGTCCTTTTCCATCTTTTTATTTACAGAGAGTGCTGGAATGCCAGCTGCGGAAAGATGTAGAGTATAACAAAGTCGATCCTACATTCCGGCATTGGCGGACACCCGACGATGAAAATTTGGTTTAACGTTTAGGTCTCCTTCAGATGCGAGAGCATTTGACAGGGGGTTCAAACGAGCGATAGAGGAATTAAGAGAAGGTAATCTTAATAGTTTTAATATTTCTTTATAGGGTTTCAACTCCACATGTGAAACATTTCCTGCTTTCTCGTTGTGTGGTTTTTACCTGTGACTAATATATTACGGAAGGTAGGATTGGGGAAAAGAAGGGGAGTGTTCAGATGCATATTAAAAAGTTGTCATATATATTATAATTAAAATAAAATCTGTGTACAAAAATGTAAGTTTGGATTGTCATCACCAAACAAGGGCACCTTGTAAATCTAACTGCTTCTCATAGAAGTCCAGAATGCCGTCTATGTTAGAGTTATCAAAGAAGTAAGTCCAGGCTGTGTGTTTCATGGGGAGTCTAATGAGTGTTCCCGTCACAGAAATTGGGCGATATTTTCTTTCCACAACACAGCATAATTTGGGCCTGTAATTGGTGCTTTCCTACTCAATTTGCATTCCTAAAAACTAAACTGGCAAAGTGCTTCATTTGCTATCACATAACTGAACACTTCTCTTCTCCAAGTGTCAGGTTTACATTTTTTGTAGGAGGAGAAAAAACTAGACCTTGTTCAGAATCCATGTATTTATAAAGGCAAAACAAGTACAGGGAACGCAAATGAAATTTTTCCTACTGCAGTTAATTTTTTACAAACTATACGTTGCCGGCCGGCCAATGTAGCGTCATCACATCCGAGGTTACAGTCCTGTCAGGAAGTGGCAATTACTGAAGTGCTGAGGTAGAGGATGGAATGGATTTCTTATAGGCAACACACACATACATTCTATATTAGTACTCACATGGTGGCTGAGGATCTTGATGTTGTTGGTTGTAGTAGATCCAGTTTTGAAACCTTCTTTTGCTTGGATTTACACATGGTTTGCTCGGGGCATGACAAAGAGAATTCAGAGGTGTTACAAAGCTACAATGTGTACAGATTACTCAATTTTCTTTATCAAGTAACCTTGTTTATTGACTTGTATATGAAATTCCTTTATTAGAAATAGAACCTAAATAGTGTACTAACACTTCATAGATTTATAGCATCTCTAATGACTTGTACTTAAATGTTAGATTATGTGAGTAGCTTAATTGATTTATGAATACTAAGAAGCTCTAGATTGTTGCCCTTGAATATCTGAATTGAAGGTTGGATTGTAGAACCAACCCCAATTGATGTGAGAAACAGTTTGCCTTATTTAAATAACTTGCCATCTGATTTGAAAACTAGCTGTAGAAACTACTGCTTGTTTTAAAATAACCATTTATGTCAATGGCTGGCCTATCCATTTGTAGGTACAAATTTTCCCACTTTTTTCTGGTCATTTGTTGGCATGTAATTTTCCTTCCTTAAGGTCAGGGACTCTTGTTGTTGTGGGCTTGTGAAACAACTCAATCCCAGGCTTTGCTAGAACTAATAGGCTAACTCTTTAGAATGGTTAGCATTGTTGTCACCTGTTTTGATTAACCAGTAGGCCCTGAAGCCTAGCAGTTCATGCCTGTTCATTTCCATGGCCTCCAGGTTCCAAACCCACCAAAGTTCCCAAAGTCCCACTTTAAAATAAAGAGGGGCAAATCAGTCAAGAAATGTACTGTGAAAACTTGCCTTGAAGGTACTGACTACACCCTTGCAAAGTAGTCACTCATTACTGACTGTACTGGCTGGCCTTTACGTGCCCTACCCAAATCATAATGCATCGGGACCGCAGCACCATTTTGCCAACAACAACAGTGTGCTGCCATTTTTTTCCTCTCCTTTTCTTTTCACAAAGCTTAACCATTTGTTCTGCTAACTTTCAAATTCATGCATGGAGTTCACAGAGCAATGTATTGGTCCTAAAGATTTGGCTTCAACTTCAGCCATGGATTTTTTTTTGCTTTGGTTTAGTTTGCATACTGAATTTAGAAGTTGGCCTTTTGTCCTTTATTGTATTTAAGAAACATTCATAGATTCCACTTGGAAAAAGAATTCAAATTGCCATTGCATCCAAGAGTTGTCGCACTTAATGGTTTAATTTGGTATTATTATTATTATTATGCCTTGAACTCCCGCCACTCTTGGTGTGAAAAGAAAGGTTGGTTCTCTGGATACAGAAAAAAGACGTTCAACAATAGAAACAGGAAACACACCTCTGGGGTAGTTACCTTTTGGGTCAGTGAGCGCTTTCATTGGCCATACTTCATTCACTTTATGCATTCATTTTGATTCCAGCAATTAAGTATTAAAAACTCACAGGTGGTTGAAAAAAAGTGGCTCCCTGTTCTGCGCACAATATCGGCGCTTGCTATAGGTTGTTGAGGTTCTTTTCATGCGTAAAACAAAACTGCATAATAATGGGTTCGGCAAGAACCTGGTTGAATCCCTCCCAACATAGGGTGTTGACCTTTTTTAAGAAAATGACTTAACCTCTCTCTATGTTCTGGAAGCATGCATGATTAGGACTGACGGGAAGAACAATATTGTCGCTTTGCATTTACAAGTGTTTACCAAAAATACTCTCTGGCTCCCGGTCTTTAGAAAGAGTGTGTGGGTATGTTAGTGGGGTGTAAGACACCAGTGGAAACAAATTGTCAAGATGGCCGAGTGACAGAAATTGCAAGTTTTCATTGACGTGCCAAAACAAACTTCCACAATGAAGTGTTATGTGGGCTGTCGATGATGGGTGGTGCTGATGGAGAGAAGGCAGTTATGTTAACTGTGTTTATTTTTGCAAAATCATAAAAGCAGAAAGGGCTTGCAAGTTTTGAGACTGTGGTATGGCTGTTTTGGGTCAAAGGTGTTGTCAGCCACTCAGGAGAGTGTGGTTCTTGTTGGTTTAACACCACCTTTACTACCAGGTCAAATCATGGACCCCCTATATTTGAATTTGTGCATATGACAGGCCAGTGATTCTAAAGGATTTTCCTGATTTTGTCATTATTTGTGGCCAAAATTTCTGCCATTTGATTTCACTCCAATTTTTGGTATTTTAGTCCAATTTCCAACTGCTTTTTAGTCTATAATGTTTCATATGACTAGAATTAGAAGTTCATAACTTGGAATTTTAATGTGAATGTATATTTTGTAAGAAATTTATCAAAGTTAGCTTTTTGGTAAGAGTGACTGCATCTAATTTTTTACCTGATTTTGACATGGCTAGCATCAGGTTGGTGTGTAGGATCTGGTCATGTGAGAGCACTAACTGTTTCATTTAGTATCAACAATAACAACAACAACAGAAATGGCCCACAACCAAAATGAGTTCAAAGTTATCAAGATATTGATACTTCTATTTAGGAAATCCATAGTGTGTGCACAAGCATATGGAATCTATTGTGGTGTTGCTTGTCATCAAGTAGCCATTGTAATTAGATGGTAGCGTCTGAATCGCACCGTTTTGTCAAATTCTGTTGTGTGCGGTGATAGTTCAATTTCCTAGATATTCCAACAGTTGTTTGACCTCCGTCTGCAAGTATGTGGACATCTATTTTCAGCGTCTCTTGAAGAAGTCTTCATATTTATTCTGAGATAGCCTGCTGCAGTGTAAACACTCATTTCCCTGTCTCTTGGCTTTAAGGGTCGCTGAAGCAGGCCTTGTTGATGAAAGGAGAACTAAACTTGCGATGGAGAAAATTTCCAATGACCAATTGCATGGTTGCCATCAGTATTCATTATAGCTATAAGTTTTAGAATTAGTGGTAGGTTCATTTAGTTCAAGATTGGAATATTTTGTATAGTGTCTAACCGATTACCCTAATATCTGTTATACCGATTACAGATTTTAAAATTTCAAAATCAGTTCATTCCGATTCCGATTTTTTTCTCTGTGTTTTTTTTGGTGTTATCGCTGTTTTTGACAGCCAGTAGCTGCCAGAAAATAGCAGATCGATTTAGGTAAACCACAAAAACGGCGAAATAGTAAGTTAGGAACAACAAACACACACTTATGTACATAAAATAATAAATTGATTGTTTCAGTTTCGATTTATGTTCACCGTTTTGGCCATCAGTTTGGAACAAATTCAAGTTTGGTATTGATTTAATCGGTATTTGAAATCGGTAAAAAATTTTGCCGATACCGTTCAGATACCGATAAGGTCATAATCGGCCCGATTTCATAAATACCGTTCATATCGGTTATTCTCTAATTTTGTAGCATCCCTACCAAGGCACTTGTTGTAAACTATAGACCAGTTAACAGCAATGTTTGTAAACATGTTAGGGCCTGGTATCTTGAAATAGGTCGGCCTGACTGTTACACACTGGGCAATTGTATCTGTTAGAGTTTTAATACTATGGGTCATAACGATTAGCAGCAACAAAAGAAGTGACATAGGATGTTAACTGGTCTATAGCCAAGGTTATCATTGGCTATGGATAGGTGTGCAGTGTAGTGGGTATGAGCTGGCACAACCTCATGAAATGGTCATGGTAGTTAGGCTTGTCGGTATTTTGATCATTTCATATGCAGATGCGCAGTTTGCAGTCCAATTGGCAAGTGCCCACAGAAATGGCTTCATCACTTACACTGTAGCTGCATTTTAAGTGGGTTGTCAAAGCCTACATGAACATGAGAAATGTGACTGAAACCTTACATGAACATACATAATGCTAAAAAAAATCGCATGTTTGTAAGGTACCATTGCCATAAAAAAATAGCCATATAGCACAAGGCAAAACAATTGGAAAGTTGATTTTGTATTTAGTTTTCTTTTTTCAATGGTTTCCTGTCCTACAAATATGAGACAAATTATGCAATGATTTAGTCTGTTGGTGGATTCATGCATACATACACTTCAAATTTCACAGTGTGGTTGAAAGACCTGACACACAGTAGGGTTGGTATTCTGAAAAGGGAACTAACTTTAAGCCTGGTTTTAAATTTTTCAAGGGTTGTCCACAAGAGGGTACCTTTTTCTTTCAAAATACTGTGAAAGTTAAATGTAACGGGTGAGAAAATTCCTCAGGATTGGCTGGAACCAGCCCATGCCTGAGGATTTTCTCACCCTTTTAGCAGCACCTTTTAAGATGTTGTAAAAAAAAGGTCCTTCTGTAGGACTAACCCTGGTTTAAACCCAGGACTAAAGTTAGTCTCCCTTTCAGAATACCAACCTAGGAGTTTGCAATTCACTTCCCAGCAAATAACAGAAAGCAAATTCAATTAAGCAGCCTCTTCATTAACAGGACATAGCTAATTCAGTTTTGTCAACATGTCAATTGGGGACTGACTTATATCCTCCTGATCGGAGTTGATTGGCAGATCACGAAGAACAGAAGTTCACACAGTAGCTTAGCTCATCTGCAAGAACGTGGGAGAATACACAATTTAATTGGTTTTTTTTTTTCATTTCATACACTTGTACCTGTATGGATGAAGTATCTCTTGTGTGGTATTAATGCGCTTTGCCTTGACAAGTGAAGCATTCAGATATGGTTCGGTAAAATTTATGTATTATTTTAATTAGCGTATTGCACAGAAGATTGATTTGTTATTTTGTTCTGCTCTGCTCTTACTGAGTTAATGGAGAATCTATGTTCATATTATGGTAAAAATTAAAATTCATTGGAATTTAATTTTCAAGTAAAGGCTAAATTGTAATATACAACTTTGTATGCAAATTACCTGAAATAATTTAAGATAATTTCTTAGAAGTGGCTTTCATTTCTAATTTCTCCCTTTTTTTGATTGTGATTCTTGCATGCCTGACAGCTTTAAGACTTTTCATAGTAGTCCTCAGAAAATTTACATTATTCCTGTCTAAAAACTAATAGTGGAGAAAGAGTGCAGCAACTGTTCTGTCAAACTGAGTGTGATAGGTCAAAGTTCTGCCAATACAGTACAGCGCATGACCGAATCAATTGTAATACCTCATTTGCATCAATGGGACTTCTATATGAAATGTCTACCAAAATGTAGCATGCAGTTGGGAGAAGATTAAGTTTTTAAGCACAAATTTTAACAATGAGCACTTGGATAAATTGAATAGGAAACTTTAGGAAATTACCCTAATCTTATTCCATTGTAAAATGCATGCTTTACACAAGCTGGGGGTGTATTACAAGGGGTCATTGCACTATACACCCCCATTTTAAGGTTTTGGTGCCCAAAATTTACATTTTTGGATGCTTTAGGGAATAGGGATCATTTATGCCTATACACTAATTCAAGATTTTGACCTCCAGTTTTAAATATAAGCTAGCACAATCCCTGTATACATGTAAGTACGCCCTATGTGATAATGCTCAAAGGGACATCACCTTCTCACCTTTGGTGGGAAGAGCACAGTAAATTTTTTGCATGAAGTGACTACCTTCCTCCAAATTAACAGTTTGAATTGTCATGATGCGAATAATTAAATAACATACTCTCTTATATGGAGAACTGAAACATACAAAAATACTTGTAAAACTAAAACAGAGTGTTTCAAATCAATTTGGAATTTTCAATATACAGTGTAGGCACTGTGCAGTGTAGGTTTATTTTTGGTCCTTTTCTCATCTTTTGCCAAAAAAGAAGAGGTTGTGATCACCACTGTATCTCTGAATGAACAAAAACTTAATCATTTAAAGATGATAGTATTTTTTTTGGGGGGGGGGGGTGAAATCAGTAGATCAAAATACTGTGCTGATGTTGAGCTTTAAAAGTTTTACACAAGGCCTTATAGCAGTTTAAAATTAAGGCAACATGTTTTTTTTTTCTGAAAAGTACTAAAACTTGTGGTACAGTGAGAATATTCCCTAGACCTTTGTAAAAGTATTTTGTTTTAAGATTGAGTTTGCAATGATGCATCATGACGTGTAAATTTGCAATCCGTTCTCTAAATCTGAGCTAAGAAGTTGGGGAATGAAGCGTAATTTTCCTTTTCAAATAGTATAAATCCTGGCCTTATATGCTTGTCTTCAAAATATGATTCACAAGATTGAGCTCAGGAAGTGTGCCGTTTCCTCTGTGTAGTCCTATCAATCAGGCTAGTGATGAAAGAATTGAAATCATCCTCTGTTCTTAGTTATGCATGGGCCCCATGCGTTCCGTAATGTAGATTTGAATTTTGAACCCAGTTCTGCACCTACAAATCTGTGTGTCACGCGTTATGTTATCAATGTTGCATTTCCCCAGTGTTCCATTGTCCGATCGGCTGATTTTTCTGCAATAATTATGCGAAATCAATCGATGGAAGAAACCATGCATCTAAAAAGATTCTCCAGAAACAAATATACATTAAAATTCTAGCTTTCTATTATGCCTAAATGTAACGGTAACTGTTTCGATATACTTTTATAGGCGTGGTGTTAATATTATGTTATTTGTTTGTAACTGTTTTGTTGTAATGTTAATATTTCTGTTGTAATCTATGTATGTTAAATATAGGTGGTGCAACATATTATCAGGCTTGCCTTTAGTTGTATCCCCTCCATCAATTGTTTTTTTTTTTAAATGTATTTCTTTTGTATACTGTATATAATGTTTGATGGAAATAAATGATGATGATGATGATGATTATAATGCATGTGCACTGTCTGAAGGAATACCATTGTACGCAATATCCGCATTATGCAGTGGAGAATGGAGATCCTGTCTTGAAGTCCTTCAGGTGGTGTGTGATGTAAACGCTATGCTTGCGTGTGTGTGTCCATGCTCTGCACGAGTTTGGTTGGTGGCAGGAATGGCATCTCAATCTGCGCAATCGTGAAGGAAGCTTGCATATTTTGGTTCTGTGTAAAATAAAATCACTTTTATGTATGTAAGACCGCAAACAAGGCAAGCCTCTTCATTTGTCTGACCATAACATCGGAAGACTTCAATAAGAAAGTCATCATTGTGTCAATTGTTATAATCACAACTACAAATCAACTGTTGAATAATTATGTGTACGTCAACTATAAAGTTACTGGTGTTATTAACCTGATAAGAGGAATCATCTGGTAGATGGATTGGAAGATCACCATGGATGGCATGCAGTAAATAAAGTTGAACCTGATTTTCCTTCTTTCGGCTACATGTACATGGCATTTTTTTCTCATCTAGGAAGCACTATGCTTCGGAATGTGTAGAATACCAACGGAAAATTGCAGTAGTTTCAGAGGGACTTTAAAATTCAATTGTATGCATTTAAAATAGAAGATCACTTTTGCCCTTCCGCCATTGCTTTAATTGTAATGAGAATTTGATGGAACCAATTATTATTTGTCTGCCTTGGGAATGGTGCCCAATACCCAGTCCTTTATTAGCAGTCAGATGTGTCTTTCTTAACAGTTTTGTACATGATCTGTTTGTAGGCATTAACCTAATGCTGCTCTTGCTATTGATACAGACTTTAAATAAATCCAAGCTACATGGTACTGTGCATTGGGATGTCTGACTAGACTCCAGAAAAATGAGCGTGAGCATCTCATCTGTCGTTACGTGTACGGCCTGCTTGCGCTTGCCACAGTAGACTTGGCATAATATAAGAAAAAGGGGTTTCCCCGCTGTAGTACCGTGAATGAATACTAATGAAACCTCACAGATTCTCCCAGCCTACGCACAACATGCCGCGACAGTGAATTTGCTGACAAATTTTGTTCCGCGATACGCGGACATCCGCTCCACACAACGAATTCCTTTTGCGGAGAAGTAGAATGGATTCTGTTAAGGCCATGAATGAAAAGTATTGCTTGAAATATTGACAGGTGTGGCTACTTGCTTATTGATTCGATGCTTGCATTTGCAGTCACAAGAATTCCATTTTCCTACTATCCACAAACAAGGGAGACAGATTTTTTCCCAGCTTATGTATTTGCTCTATCCATCTTAAGTACTGTAATTTGAATGAGAGCCAGACTCCAACATCTTGACTGTGTAGAAAGTTTAGGTCGTTTGTCTTGTTGAACATGTTGAGTTGCTTAATAAAATGAGCAATTGACTTTTGCAATTTTTGTCATTAAAAATTTGACAAACTTGATAAAATTTTGAATGCTAAATTGTTACATTTAATATTGAATGTGTCCATGTGTTTTGTGAGGTTCTGTTTAAGATTCTATTGAATGCCATCAAATATGATTTCAATTTTCATATAGAAAGATTTATTAGACCTGTGTCATGAAACGCATTCAATGCCGACAGGCAGCCATCTTAAAGACAATTGTATCGGAGTGATAATCATTCAATTTAATTTTCTTTCTTGACATCGTGTTAGGACATGTCCTTATAAGTCCCAATCACAATATGGGAGATTTGATAACTGGAGCACACAGGTCCACATATACATGTATTATCTAAACTATTGGTAATTATCGCCTAATCCAGTTGAATAAATTAAAATCTAGTTGTGTAAAGTACAGGGAACTTGTTCCACCTGACTTGAACTTAATTTTAAAATACAGAATAGACTTTGGGTAATTTATATCTATCATATACAATGCAGACATAATATTAATTTGTAACTGTTCATGCTAGAAATGAGTTTCTGATCACATTTTTAATGAAAATTACACAGACCCGGTATAGCAGACTTGTGGCTACTAATTTTAATTTCAGCAACATTCCAAATATGTCATTGTTGTTGCTTGTTTTCGTCACCTGCCCTAACCCTATCACATCCAAGACTTGCTAAAAAAAATGCACTTAGTCCAAAAAGATGCGATGACGTCATCGTACGAACACACATATGGGCATGAAATCACTGGTTGGTACAGCAAGATCCTCGTGGCTTGCCATCTCTGGTCATGGGACTGGGGGGACAGGGGCCCCGGGTTCGAATCCCACCCAAGATGTCCCATCTTCTTTAGCTATTATTCCTTTACCCACCTCCCTTTCTCCCGGAAGATGAGAACAGTGTTAGGGTTATGGCAGGAAGACACAGGCCGGGATCACTTTATCCACTGTTGTCTGTTGATGTTGTTGTGTGTTGTGAAAAAGGGTTAACATTTACCTGTAATATCTGCATACTTCAATGGATTTAAACCAAACTTCTTCCCATTAAATAACATAATGTGATATTTTGTGCTCTTGAGGTATACACTGCCCTGCACCAGTGCAAGTCGGACTGGTACTTTGTAGGTTTAGAAAGAGTGTGCCCCTGTTTTTGATTAGCAGCCATCTTTGACATGGAAGTAATCTATGAACTACATCCACTTGCATTGCACCTGGACCGCATTCTATATGTGGAGTGAATGTATTGTTTGACCCTTGAAGATGGTTAGTAATCCAAAACACCAGCACTCTTGATTACTCAAAAGCATAAAACTGCACATACTCTTTCATGAATAATGAATATGGGTCATTTGGAAGTCGTCGTTGAGTAAATTACTTGTTGATATTTAGTGTGGTGTTTTGTACTTTCAGTAAAGCATCCGTGGTGGAACCTGGTGCTGTTTTATGCTCTTTGAGTATTGTAGCTTTAGAGTCCCAGGGGTTCTCAATAGGCGGCCCGCAGGCCAAATTTGGCCCGTCAACCATTGATTTTTGGCCCTTGACTTGCTCTTAAATATAAAGGAAAACATAAGAATTTTAGGTATATTTGGCCCTCAAGTAGGGAACTTTCAAATGTATTCGGCATTCTGTGGCCCTTCAGCTAATATAATTGAGAACAGGGCTGCTTTAGACTGTTTACTGTGCAGTAATTTACTCCATATAGCTCAGCAAGAAGTTTAATAGAGGGTTAATAAAGACTAATTCAGTGTAGGCCCAACAGTGAATCTACTATGATATACACCAGATGTGTATGTAACTTGGGCATAAACAACAAGAACAAAATTAGATTATTACCATTTATTATTAGGATGTTCAGGGGTTCCATTTTCATTCCTGATCCCAATTTCTATTTCTTGGCAGTTTTATCTCAACAAAACTCAATTGCCCGTTGAAATGTCTTCAACAACATCTCCAAGTTCCTATGACCTGTATTTTTAGCAAAATGAGTATTCTTCCTCCTGACCTCCCCTCTTAAATTTTGGGAAATGATAACTAACTATGATCCTTGGAATGGAGCTTCCTAACATGTGGCAAGTGATGTAAATATGTAGGCCTATTGACTGTGCCGATTCCTGGCACATGTTCATGTTCGTTGGAATAATGATTGGTTATAGACCTGATGCCCCCAAGGCCACCGGCTTCCAGTTTTCCCTCCTCAACCCGCTGTGATGTGACGTCGTATAATATGGAGGGGTTTTTAAAAACTCCGACCAGAGGCAAGAAATGGAAGTCGTTTTCTCACTTTACCAAATTGGTAAATACCATCCCAAAGTTATAAAAGCAAAGGTGTTATTTCATTCAAATCACATTATACTTTGAAATGTATTAAAAGTCCCACAACACGGTGAAACAGAGTATAGGCCCTACTATCTTTTCTGTCATTAGGTGGGCTCTGCAAGGTAACCCCGTGATTTCACTGATGATTTCAATCAAGCGAGTGGCTTTTGGCTTACCCAATGCGATTCAGGGATTGATATGGTACTGCCAAATTTTCAAACATTGTAAATTGAATAGAAATGTTAAGCAATAATTGTTGGTTATCATCTGCCAAGAATTGCAGAAGGCACATAGGGATATACTCTGTCGTATACTGTGTGTGTGTGGTGTATCTGTCAGTGTATGTGTGTCTGTGGTCCAATTGCTGCTGTATGAGTTCCGTAAGGGCCTATGATGATGTAACTTGGTTGCAAGAAGGGTTTGGGGTGGGGTACCTGTTGTGACCTCTTGGGGGTGGGGACCCCCCCCCTTTTGTGACCTCAATGTGAACCTCATGTGACCTTCGTGACCTCATGTGACCTTAGGTAGCCCCATTAACAAACCACGACGGCAGATGACGACTTGCACGGTCGGGACCGCGATGTATTTTATTATGTAGAGGGCTTGCCAACAAACTTTACGTAGCTTTTGTATCTCCTTTTCCTTTCTTTTCAAAAAATGAAGTATAAGGAATCTCTTGTATATATCCCTTGGTCACTGATATTTGGGGGGAAAAGAAATTAAAGTGACATCGATTATTTAATGAAGTTGTAATAGGAGAACAAGACTTGACTTTTTGTAATTTCACCATTTTAATTTTACACTGGGGTTTTGTTTCCTCACCTTGAGCTGGTTACGGAATGTGTTATTCTAGTTGGTTATTTGGTTTACGGCCAAGAGTCAAATGGACTTGATCCGGGAAGTTATAGTCTACCCCTTGTTTGTCAATCATGATGATAGCGCTGCTGTTTTTTGTTACAATTACCATGGAAGTGTTGAGTTACAAAGATTTCAAGTTTTAGGTATATAAAAAAAGAGTCGACTAAAGGAAAATCAGTGCTTTGAACACTAGCCTAAAGTTTCACTTTTACATTAACAAATACACGTAAGAGTCCATGGACCGTTTGCAAATGGCTTCGTCCCCAGAAGCCCCCAGTGTCACCGGAAGTGGTCATTATTTGGTACCAGAAGAAAGAAAGCACTATTTCTCTTACCCTGATGAAATCTTTAGAGCCAAAGGATATTGGGTTTGGAAGTTAGAGCGAAAATGTGTTCCATTTTGGTGTTCGACACAATATTAATTTTTAAACAGTACTCTATGGGCTTACAAAATCACCATTTCAGCTCTGCCTCAAAACGGATTGAAAATATCGGCGCTAAACTTTACAGGTGGGTGTTTGGTTTTGGAATGAAGGACAATCTATCAACGATTGAAAACTTCATATCCTTAAATCGGGGCCATCCCCCTTTAATTTTATTATAAATTCGTACATTTTCATGGTGATACCAGGGATTCTTTCACAAAAAAACAGAACAAGTGTCTCTAAGACTGGGCTCATCAGTAACACCAGCAAAAAAAATTGGAGACTGAATTGGCCAGATTTAATTGAATTAGCAAATGAATTGACAGTAGATTGTCACTTTTTAGGCTATAGTAACTAAAACAGGATATGCCCATAGCTGTTACAGGGTCAAGTGTCATTGTTATGGTCACTAAAGATCCTAACAGATAACACTGCAGTAGATGAATGTGCAATGTTTGCAGGCATTGGAGTCAAAAGGATATTGTGGTTTTTTACAAGCACATTGCGTTTTAGCCCACATCCATATTTTATGAGTGGCTCTTGTTCATTGCGCAAGAATTACTGTCTTCTTACAACATGTAGAAGGACCTACTTATATCATTATATATGTACATGATACAACATATCATAGAAAGTGATTGGATATTACAAAACAGCAATATTATATGTTTAAAAATAGTAATGACTGAAAGGAATGCTAAATGCCTGCTTTCTGAATTACAATGTCAGTACATTGTAAAAATGTCAAAGATTAACATAATAAAGTAATTACAACATAAATGTATAAAAAGGAGAAAAAATATCAAAAGATAAAGGTGTGGTCATTCCATTCCAAGTGTGTCTTTAAAATGAGTCTCAAACAAGTTTTGTGTCCTCACTGTAAGCGTGGGTCAGTGTACAAAGTAGGCATGATGTGTCTGGTTTTTCCCTGGCTCAAAATAACAATAGGGAAGTGAAGTTCACTGGACCACAAATGAACCGATCAGTTTTCCTGATGACTGCTCAAAAATGGCTGCTCTGTGGAAGGTCTTCTAAGACCAGAGAAGCCAGCTATGAAGTTATGGGCGGTAAAGGTGTTTTAATGGGCAAAAATGCAAACAGCAGCTATTATGGAGTTGACTTTGTGTGATTGGTTACGATCTTGCCTACAAGTTCCTTCCCGTGTTTGGAAGAATAGGGTGCATTTTCAGTAGATTTATTTATTCAGGAAAGAAAGTGATTTATTAGCCAGGAATAGGTTTGGCTGTAATTGCATGCAGATTGTGATAACATGATTGTTCAGTTGTTCCAATTAAAGTCCTGTTTTATTCCTATTCCATGTTGTCAGTTTTGTCAAGAGTGCTGAACATCAAGAGTGCTGAAACAGTACCCATGCGCATATTTTACTTTTACGAAAAACTTTAAAACAGTTCATTCATAAAATAGATGAGAAAGTAGTGTTGGCTAAAATTAACATTAGGGAACCTCAAAATATCCCAGATAATATCAATTGCTGATTTGCTGTCCTTAAAATAAAACAAATTGCAGAAGAAAGGTATTTCAGAAAGATTTGATTTGACTGATTCACTTCACCTCCTGTAAATTGAGCATGTGCACACATGAACAAAAGAATAACCATTTCTTTTGAATTGCAAGACATTTTTATTTTTAGTGATTAATAAGATTTTTATATTGCTATTTCCATTAAACCACCCAAAAGTCCACATGAGCAGTAACTAAAACATACATTGGTACATCATACCACCAAAACATGGTCTCAAAAGTTTCAAGGGATATTCTGACATCTTGCTGGGATAGTATGGGAATTCTTAATTTAACCATATTATTTTGGCAAGGTCAGGTCAGCAGAGTTATAAATTAGATTTTAGCTTTAATATGAAGCCATTCTCATTAATGCCATGTTCACACGGTCACAAAACTCCAAAGGTTTGAAACTCCAGAGGTGAAAAATAAATCCAATTATTTTACTTCACTCCAAATTACGTCCACACAATGGCCGAACTCTGAAATCATCCTCCTGACCATTCTCCTCCGCTTCTCATAATCGGAGTGTAGACCGGAAGTCGCCATACCGGAAGCTGTGCACTTTCGCGTGTGATATTCAAACAGGAATTTGTCAAAAAAGATGACCTTGCGAGGTCACCTCCGCTCACTATCCCCCGAAGCTGTCCACACGGCACGACACTCCAAAACACTCCGGAGTGTTATTGGAGTTTGAGTTTCACCCCCTAGTTTTTTAGGGGGATAAAACCCCGCTAGACCCTCGATAAAACTCCGGAGTTTAAACCTCCGAATGCGTCCACACGGCCAAAAACCCCGATCGACACTCCGGAGTTTCAGCCTCCGTGTGGACACGACTTATGTATAATACCAACCAAAATGTACCCAATGGCATTTTGATCTAAATTTTAATCCAAATCTTTGCCAAAATGTTGTGAATGGTAACTGTACCAAAGTGAGGGAATTGGCCGGGAAAAAGTAATGCTTTTTACTCGGCAAAAGATTAATCGATGAATTTGTGATTTATTGCCATTTGTTGACTTAAAATCAGACACCAATCTTTGCGAACTCTGACACACAGATCACTGTTTTGCCTCTTCCAAAAATAACATGCAGGCATTTATCATGTACTTGTGTTGGCAAAATTCACATGGTACAAAATGTACAATTTCTATGCAGAAGCAAAGAAGGCCAACAAGCCATATCATTAGATTGTGTCACTGATTTTACAATTTGAAAAATATTTCCAAGCAGAAGCAAAGAAAGATGAAAAAATCAGTTAAAAGATCTTAGCAACACAAAACTCACTGACCACCCGGTGCTTGTCGGAAATGACTTACAAAAATATGCGTGCTTGTTAAAGCTTTAGGCCTGTTTTTGAGACTAACAGCGGTAGCTGTATTCATTGACATTACAGTTTCATCCATGTTGTTTGCCCTTAAAATTACTTTCACTCCTAGATAATACATAACACAGTGCTTTGTATGAGCTATTGGCTTGTACTGCTGCTGTAATATCTTCTTTCGCTGAACTTTTAACATAGGAAGTAACACCTACACATTGCTATTCCCAGTTGCAGATTGTGAAACAGGCAGAGCTGTTAAAGGCACACTTGTCATTTTGTGTCCTCATCATTTGTGTGCGTGTATATCTTACTCAAGTTTGGGTTTTCAGAGTTTGAGCAATATATGGTTAATAACTTTATGGAGGAAGGGAAGGTTGTGATGTACATGTATGGAAGTACACAGCGAAAAGATGAACATCAACACAAAGTATTCAATAAATATTGCATAATTTATGTGATTTGTGATGTATTTATTTTTCTTTCAGTCTTCTTGCATGTCATTTCTAAATCAATTTGTGGGGAACTGTTATCTATACTCTGGCTTGTCCAGCACATTAAGTTTCCATGAATTACATTTTATAATTTAGTTAAAAGTTGCATTATTAACACTATCAGTTTTCATTTCCAATCCTACATTCCAATATAAGTTACAGTGTGGGATGGTTATACATGTATCTCTTTATGAATTGAAGAGGCTATAAAATGGCTTTCCTAATGAAAATATTTACATCTTTAACAGTAAAAAATGTTATTTGTCGCCTTTAAAAATCTGTCAAAATATTTGCCAAGCCCAATGAATTACATGCTTTCAATTTCGTATCAGTGAGACCACTGTTTGGTAAACTAGGTCTGCATGTAATCCATTCTTTTTATATTGAAGCATGTCGGTATTTCTTTGGACTTTCAATTGGTACAAATTTAAAGCCGTAAGTCACAACCGCACGTGTTACAGGTATGGCGTGACATTTGGTAAAGGCAATGACAATGTTGTGTTTTGAAGAAGAAAGAAATAGTGACTTCCGATCCAATTCATGGCTCATTAGGCCATGATTTATGCCCATGCGCATGGGGAATGAAGCTTGTGAAAGCTGCGTGATGAGTGGGGCTTCCCCAGCACTGGCTTCATGCTGGTTGTGATGTGTTTAAAAAGGGGGTATCTGCTAGACAATGTTACTAAAATATTCTGCATAGAACTTAACCCAAACCCATGTTTTTTAAATAAAAACATTTAATTTTGATGAGTTGATTTCATTTCAATCATAGTGCTTCCATATGCTAGTTTGTTGTAAGTTGAACCGTGCACGAAAAAACAGAAGTGTCTTGGCTGACCCAAACTGCAATGAAGATAAAATAGGAACGAGTAGAGGACCTTTTTATAGTTAAAAGTGTTACAATAAGGTGATGTGGGCCTAAAGGTATCCTTACCCTTAATCTAAAAATTATTTTTTTTAGTTTGCAGGATTTTTAACTTCAAAATATTACAACTTGTACACTTAGTAATTCATTTGGTAGGAATCTATAATCATCTCCAAAACAAGTGTCAGTTGTATTAATCTCTGTCAAAATGATCTATAACTTTTATTTAAAACCAAATGGGTGATATTAGGAGTCCTCTTTCAATAACAATTTCTACTTGCAAGTCTTTACATTGGTTTACAATAAGACTAATCAGTCATTCCAGAAAGCTGGCAACTACTTTTATCGAAGATTGATTAAATCAGTTCAATCGCTGATTTTTGCTATCATGACTTTTATTGCACAGAGAAAAAACAACAAACTTGTGGCAACCGTGAACTTGTGGGGCCTCCATATACAAATCCAATGGAGCAAGAATTTGTGGCATTTCCTGCCTGGGTTCTTGGCCCAAGCCTGTCATAGCCTTGAAAAATATGGTCAGACTCCCAATCGCTGTACAAAACTTGCTGTGCATGTACATGTGCTGTAGTTGTCGCAGGCAGTCAGTGTGTATGGTGTGGAGGGCATTGACTAAGTACTGGTGGAATTTTGTACAGTTTTAAGGTTGGGAAGGTAAAAAAGATAAGAGAATAATTATTAATTTCAATTTTCAAGTGATCTGTGCCATGATGTGAGCAACAAGTTCATTATGTGTACTAGGCAGTTCAGACATTTTTTCCCCTGTGAATTTGGCTGGTTTGCCACATTCAGCTATCAACTGATGATGACTTTACCATACATATTGGAGATCTTTGTGTTTTTGGTGGGGTTGTTGAGGTTGGCTGCAAGATCTCTATCAAGTTCACAATCAGGGCAGACTTTCACAGGGGACTAGAGATGTGTGCAAACTGTGATGAAGTTACCAATGTCAGAAATTTGGTCATATTCTAGTTCATTGATAGGATGCATTAGTTGTGGACTGTTGAGGCAGCTTTCTTGATAATTACGAGAGTTGTAATCACCTTTGATGTTCAATATACTCTAATCAAATTAACTAGATGTGAGCCATTTTGGATTGAAGCGTGACTGATGGTTGAGCAATAATTAAAAAAAGTACTTACGGGAAAGTACCTTGTTACTTAATTCTGGCACTAATGGGCAGTTTGTAATGATGTGGGTGTTGCTTGAAAGGTTGAATGTCAGGGATTCTCAATTAGGCCTATATCATCTCAAAGTCTATGTAAGATAATTATCATTGTTTTACTACTAACTCATTAGAAGTCCTGGAAAGGCAAAGAGCCACATGGTGTTGGTTGTTTTAGGGCTTATTGTACATGGACTACTTGTCTAGGAAACTGCCTATTGCAGCCCGTTGCAGCCTCATTTTGACAAGGTCTTTCCTAACACAAGAGGCATCATTTGCACTGATTTTAAGGTGGAAGTAAAGAATTTCCCCCAAAGCAGTCCCGTGGGGTTTGGCTTAACATGGGCAGGATTAGGGCAGGATGTGAACGCGATCATTGGGGGTATAATATACCTCCTTGTCCTGTCATGGCCGTCTCTTACACACAGAGCCGAGGTTGGTGACCAGAGATCAAGACATACTCATCCATCTCTGTAAGGAG
This sequence comes from Ophioderma brevispina, assembly GCA_023653785.1. Lineage (NCBI taxonomy): Eukaryota > Metazoa > Echinodermata > Ophiuroidea > Amphilepidida > Ophiodermatidae > Ophioderma > Ophioderma brevispina. The sequence goes on along the minus strand of JAMKCH010056607.1, from coordinate 59,716 downwards.
CCCAGTGTGTGTCTTTCAACAAAGTATGGATTTACTATAAACATGAAAATTTTGCATTTTACATTTTTGCCATCAAGGAAGCACAAATTCAGTGAATTTAAAAACCAGTAGAAAAATAACTTTATATTGTCAACTTGCACAAAACTATAATTGTGAAATTTAACCCCTTTATGGGAGTTGATAAAAACTAAGGGAACAATTAATTTTGTAAATTGAAAACCGTGGGTTATGGATATGTATGGTTTCAATCTTCACTTAGAAATGACAGTACATTATCTTGGAACAAGAATATAACTCCCCGGGATTGCGAACCTCACCACGCATTTTTCATAAAGACACACCTTAAATTTGTATTATATTTGGAATAATTATGCAGTTTTCATGTTGTAGAGTGCAAATATTGATTCTTCAAACATGGCTGAATTTGTTGTACTACTAGTACATGCATGAATTTGATCTGGCAAAATGATTTTCCATGCTGAGCATCTTTCGGGGTTTTCGTGGTAGATGTAGAATCCATTAGCCCCTTCCCTTCATTCCTGACTTTTTATAGAGACATACAGACAGAAAATCTTGATGTGTAATTATGACATTCCAGAAATGTGACTCAAATTTTGGCTTTTGCCATTTTGAAAACAATAACTGATATTCCATATGTTGTTTGTGCCTGACCCCGTGGCTCTGTTGCAACTCAGCTGCCAGGATGGACTATTTGAGATTTGCCTTGTGAGAGCATTTAATCCAAAATGTATGCGATATGTGTTTTTGAGCTCTGAATCATTTGTCAATGTCGCCAAACATTTTCTTACAATCCTCTTGCATGCAGTGATTCAATTTGATTTCATTCTTTTGAATGTATCATGCTTCAGTTTACTTGACAAGGGGTATCATTTGTTTTCCCATAGTTATCCAATTGGAATTATTGAAATTTGCATTTGATTATGGGGCCCAATCTCCCTTATTTCCCCTCAGATGTCCTCATTCCATCGCTATGCTACTCAAGGCAACATACTCTGGTATCAAAAGGTTTTCTTGGTTTAAGGATGTGTGGATTTTAGCCATCAGTAGAATAAATATGGTAGCAGAAAAGAAGTTGGGGAAAGTGAGTGTAGAAGTTGAAGATGAAGTTTTGTGTGTTTTGACTTAAGCGAAAAATTATGCATTTTGTAACACGTATGCAAAAATACATCATGATTACAGCTATCATTTCTATATTTCCGACTTTAAAAAGTAGATAAAATCTTCACCCACTTAATTAACGTTGAACTTCCAATTATATCACTTAAAACATTGACATGATTTCTGTTAATAAGGGATATGGAAAAGGGTCATAATGACCGTCTCCAACTGGGTGTTCCTAATATTTCCCTGCCATGTGACAATCCATGGACAATATCAAGGTGATGACAAGAGGGTAGTAATTCCACCTGGCCACAGGAATGCTAGCTTGGCTTGGATCACACCCAAATTGGGATTGCTTCTTATTTTCCAGTGCCCACTATTGATGGTGAAATTTCCATCAGTGAAAGTTTGATGCAAGTGTTCCATCCCCATTATAACCCAGTACCACTGCACTGTAAAGCAGTTAAGCTTTGAGCCAAATAGGGCACCTAACATGTGATCTTTACTCTTTTTGAAGCTAAGTGACTGGTGGGTCCACTGTCTGTGTACCCAGTAGTTAGCTGCCTATTATGGCCTGAAAATCAACTGTAGCATATGCCATAGGCCGGGTACTTGAAAGCACCTCCCTTCTGTATGCCTGATAGAATATAGGCCCTACTCTGGTGTTTCTCAGTATGAAATTTGCCAAAAGTGGAAAGACGGTAGTCACCGTAATATAGCTATAGTCACAATAACCACAGAGTACCTCACACACCAAAAAAAAAAAGAATTTTGCTGTGTAGGAAAGAGTTTTAGTGCGAGTTTGTGATTTTTTTTACAATAGATTTTCCATTTGCCTTTAATAACCTATTTATCCTCACTTCCGAAAATTCACATGAGAAATTTTGTGACTTGCACTGCAGGAAAGTTGTAAAAAGTCTATTCACATTGCAAAGCAGTAACACCACAAGCAATAATATTAAATGCAAATATCTTGTATTTTGTGACAAATAAAATCCTGGAGAGAGACTAGTACACACATCAAATAGTCACAGAATTACATTTTTCAACAGCACCACACATGGACAAATGGATATGTACAGTTTATGCACAGTGCATTTTCGCATCCCAGCTTGAATAAAATGGCCAAAGTCATTTCAATCCAATTCACCCTTTTGATCAGAAAAAATGCTAATTTAGATCGAATGAGAAAGATGTGAATCTTGATTGCTTGGCTATAATACTATCATGGTTTCCTCAAAACATTTGTTATTGGTTGGCACCCTGAGGGTGTATTGAGTCCATCCCACAATGCACCAGTTTTGGGAAATTTCACCTCATGTGATCCCACAAAAATCCTATTAACACCTAAAACCCCTGATTTTACTCATTTTAGCCCACAAAGCACTAATACTTGGTCATTTTTAGCATGATCATAAAATGTCTTGTGGTTCTTAAACTTCTTGAACACTTTTTATCCCTAAGTACTGACAGGTGTTTAGTAAAGTACAGTATAGGCAAATTGCAATGCATTATGGGATTGGTTCAAAACACCTGGTTGGCACAGTGGATATGGATGTATCTCAATTAAGTCAGGAAAAAGTTTTTTATTTGCAAGCACACAAACACACTTACAAACACACTCTCACATACACACACGCACCCACACACATACACGCACGCTCTGCATACGTTTTCCACAATATAGACTTTCGCATGTATCCACACATGCTTGTACACACATAGGCCTATACACAGTATGAATAAATACAGCTTAGAGGATCAGACAAACCAATAAAATTGTCAGCAACAGATCGGGTACAGTTTTTAAATGATATTATGACATGTCAATTGCCAATCAGTATGTACATACAGGTACTAATCATGTCATGTGACTCTTAAATCAGCCCATATTTTTTTCTTTGTATTTTTTTTGGACACTCCCATCCATTCCATTCCCACAGTCTAAAATATCAGTAGCATTAGTGGTTGAAAACTGCTCCACTCTGGGATTAGGGATGCTTTTGGTTTGCCACAGTCAATGAAGGAATATGTGTGTGCGTCAATACCCACGACTCCCACTCAAACCACAGGGCTTTGGCCTCCGTTCTCACATCCGTTTTGCAAAAAGGTCATCTTTGTTATGGTTTCCAATTCCCCATATATGAAAATGCATGAGGCTGCATACTATATCTATCCAAGCAATCGGATGTTGCACTTCCTGTGCTCTTGTGCACCTGTAAGACAACGTGTATATGACCAGACCTTTTTTCTATTTAATATGAAACAGGGAAAAAGTGCCGTGTTTGATAATGAAAGCTGCCCCATACTGCTATTGTATTTGTTTCACAGAAAAGCAGATGAGTAAATATAATGCTGGATTTTAAACATTCCCCCCCCCCCTCAGCCTTTGATTTATTTTTTTATAGCATGAAGTAACATCTTTCTTAAACCATGTCATGTTATTATCAAGTGCTTCATTGATTGCTCTAAATGAATATTTGTGTCAGCATCATGTTGTCTGTGAAATAGATAATTTAATCTTGGCAAAATTAGGATGATGAATTATATTTCCGTTGAAAATAAGACCGTGCCGGCTAGAATTTGAACATGCAAATTTATTCTAACTCCTTCTATCACCATCAATATCCTCTAGAAAATCACCTAATCTTGTTTGTCTGTCCTCCAACCCCAATGCTTACACATTATCGTATGTTTAAATTGTTCTTCGCCAAATGAATTTAAATCTATTAGAACGAGAGAGGGCAAACAAAACAAAACCTGAATACATTTATTCAGAGCAGTGTGATAAAAGTGCACGTACATAGGTGAGTGCGTCTAGTGAAATTAATAAAATTATCAGCATTATATGACAATATTGATTGGAAATGGTTATCTTTTGGAAGTCTGATGGTTGATTTTGATCCTTTTTACGTCTTGGGCATTCATGAATGTTTTTATTCATAAACAAGGAATCAATAATATTCAGCATTTGCCCATTTTAAAAATAACCGGTTTAGAATTTCAGCAAGAATCGGGGAATCCATTCTCACAAAGACACACAGTAGTAATTTGTAGGAATCCAAGTTGATTCTTGACTTTCTCATAAACATTTTAGTCCTGTGCATCTAGCTATAAAATGGAGAGAATCTATGATTCTTGGAAGAATTCCTTTGCCAGAAACAAAGGCTGTGATTCTTCTGATATTTTTCCAATATTTTAGGATTTTTTGTGACCAAAAGTACACAACTTGTATGTTTTCTACCCAATTTTTTGTATTTTATATTTTTGCCCAATTCCATGCTATTTTTCAAGATTTTGCCAAAAATATAATCACGTCACTGTTCAAATTTGTCAAATTAACTGGAACATTGGCTAACATTTTAAAACTAAATGACCTAATTGGGGGTTCAAAGGTCACCCAGAGGTCAAATATTTCATGGTGATATTCCCATTTACAAACAGTGACAGCAGACATACCATGTGTTCCAGGAAATGTTTTTTCAAAAAAAGTAAGGATAATTAGAATGATGATGAAATTGCAATCATAATTATCAATTATCATTATCCCCTTCATCATTTTCAAACAAACAAATGGATAACTAATTACAAAAGGAGTATCAACATATTGTCCACCAAAATGGATAGTTAATTAAAACTATAAATTATTTACCAACCTATTAAATTTTGAAGAGAAATCTAAATTGTAAGAAGTTCAAATGGCCAATATTGGACATAAAATGTTATTAACCTGACTAAGTGGAGAGATTAATATAACCATATCATCAAATTGAACATATTGACCCGAGAGCTCAATATGTCATGTCTCATTAAAAAGATATTTATCAAGGAACACTTTTCACACAGGTCAAAGTCAAATGTTAGAAATAATTACCTGTAGGCCCATGGTCCCATTGTGTGGTTAATTAATAAACTTAAGATCAACAGGGTTGGGCGCACCATTCGGATTGAATAATAGTCATGGAAGCACATTCTTGCCCAGTGACTATATTTAGAGAAAAGGTGAGGGGTTGGTTTTGGAAAATCCCCTGGTGTGTTTTCACAGGTGTGCATGGAGGTAAAAAGCTCTGGGTTGGGATTTGGTTGGGGCAAAGTACAGGCTGTGTACAGTGCTCACAATTATATCAGTTGGCTAGTTTTCAAAACTAAAATGATAACTTGTTTAAAAAAAGTGTAATGATTAATAGTTGTAAGGATTGGAATTTGTTTTTGTTATGTTCATGGTATTATGTCACTTCATGTACACATGCAAATTAGTATTATTTCATTTAAATTGTGTAAATTAAATTTTAAGTTTGAAAAACCTATGTCATTTACAAAATGATATTTTTTTTGTAATTTTATGAAGGATTTATTTTATTAATTTACCTATGTCCACATTTGCTGTGTAGTTATCAACATGACCACACTTGTGTTTTCATTACATTGGGACATTACTTGCTACATGTATGTATGCTCCACTCTCCCATTATATATTTTGCCCCAAATATTTACAAACTTGTGTACATGTAAGTACATTTGAACATCAATCTTTAATTTTGATTTCTGATAGAACAACTCATTGCTACAGTAATTGACCTCTTGCAGTGAAGAAGTTGATTCATATCACAGATATTATCCATCTATTCACATTTTGTGTTATGTTTATTGTTATCATTGCAGGATCTTCTACTGATTCGTCATCGCTAAATCAGTTGCCAGACAATGAGTACGAAGAAGATTCCACTCAATTATCTGTAAGTATCATCTCCACAGTTTTAGGGCTACTCTTACAAAAAAATAAAATTAAGACCAGACTTCATTAAAAGAAAATGTATGTTATGCTTACCAGCAAAACACACAATAATCAACAATAGAGAGAATGTGTTTTGGATTAAGTGCTATCTATGGGAAAAGTGATCTGTAAACATTTGCCCATTTTACACGTGGACTCCTAGCCATCGATCCAGGTGAGAGCTTATTACTTGCCTTCCCAAAGATGGCCCCTATCGCAAGCAATGAACACTCTTTAAACTATTTTCCATTATTTAGAAAATATAGGTATGATTTGGGAACTGTTACGAATTGAAACCAAGACGATGGCATTATTTTAAGTGGAAGAACGAGGCCGAAGGCAGAGTTTTTCACACAAAAGTAATGGCATTGCCATTTCAATGCACAATAAAGAGAGAGAGTACTGGTTCCCAAAATCTTACCCTTAGGCCTAACAAAAATAAAATTTTGTTTCCTTTAACCTGCTCTGAAAAATTTGGAATGGAAGGAAGGAGAAAAATTTTATTTTGACAAGATGTAATTTTTTCCCCCAAAGGGCATAATTTTTTATTTTTATACTAAATATTAGGGATGCAAGGATTACTGGAAACTAAATTTTATTTTTACTTGGCCTTGTTCTCATTGTTCAGCAGATTTAAGGTAATCTTTAACCTAATTTCACGATCCTTATGGCTTAAGTACAACAAGAAAGGACTGCCACCAACCAGTGAGGTAGCAAATCACAGTATGGCTCAAGCACATCAACCTCAAAATAACGTCAATATGAAGTGCGTGATACCCAGCCTAACGGTTTGCGTATACTTTACCGCATCTGCGTTGCGGTGAGATGCAATGCCAGACATGGTCTCGACCCAGAATAACGTGTTGCAGTACCGCATTTCAACTGGATTTGCGGTACGTTGCAGTGAGTTGCGGCATCGGAGTGATTGATATTTCGGCACTTTAACTCACCGCAACACGTGGTAAAGTGTGAACGGGCCTTTAATTGTGAATTGCAACCGGACAGGAATCAATGAAAAATTAACCATAAATTCCTATAGCTGTTTAAGAATATAAGCAGTCATATAGATTTTTAAAAAAATCTTGAAGTCATACAATGACATTATGCAGTGTGTGTTAGTCCAAACTTGAAATGTTTCAATTTTGCACAAGACTAGACTAAATTTGTTTCTTCTTTTTACTGTTACAGCAAGTAATTGAGCCACTGTTGCCAGAACCCCACGAGTACCAGAATATCCAGGGCTTGCCACCACCCAGGGAAAGTTGCGGTAAACTACGGGACATATTAACTCAGCCACCAAATCCTAATGTGATACCTGGCTTTGGCCAGAATAGCAATCAGCACTTACACAGAGTACACTATGTTTCCAGATCCAAATCGGTTCAAAACAGACCGACAGAAAGGAAGCCGCCACAAACAAAAAAGTATTCGTATTCACATGATTCCCCATTGTGGGTGAAATCACATAGCGAATGGCACAGCCAACAGCCAAAGGACTTAGCTTTGGGAGAGAACTTAAAGGACCCCTATGTTAAGATCGTCAAAAAGCCTCCTAGTTTTCATGAATACAGCTATCCATCATTTCGTGGATTCGAGGAGGACAGTAAAAAGGCGAACCATGTTAAAGTTGTAACGTCGCAACCACCGCCGTCGCCACCCAACAAACACCCTTTCCCACACAAATACCAGAAAGAACAAACTGTTTATAGTAATACCAAAAGATGCTCCGCCTGTCAAGAATACTTCAATCCGGAGAAAAATCGACGGGGTGCCTGTCGAGACGGAACAGACGAGATGAACACTTGTATAGAAAAAGTCAGCTGCATTTGTTGTGCGAACGGGATGATATATCACTGTTGTGTGTCGGACCTAGACGAGACGCAAGTACTAGATGCATGTTCGTGCGATGTCTCTAACACGTCCTGCTACCAGTTATGTCAAAGGTGGCTGGGCTTGGGGCTCTTGTCACTCTTTGTTCCTTGCTTATGGTGCTACCTCCCGCTCAAGTGTTGTCATTGGTGCGGGGTACAATGCGGCTGTTGTGGCGCAAGGCACGAGGCGGTGTGACCCCGGCTCCAGTGTACAGAATTATTAGCCAGTGTGTAACATATAACAAGTTATATATAATGTTTTAGTGTATAATGGAATGTGTGAGCGAGAGAGACGAAACGGATGGTAGGGGAATGTGCGATGAGAGTGCCCAAGCTGGTATCTTGGAGCGTGTAGTTGATCAGCAGCCAAATTTGAAGAGTTATATGCGGTGGAAGTGGTACCCAAACTGCAGCTGCGTGGTGGAACATGCTTTAGGTGATTTCAAGTCATTGGGTGTGGCTTTAGCATGCCAGGCCTTCTCTCTTGTCTGAATGATCACTGGGTCTTGCTATAAGGTATGTGCCAATGGGCAGCAGTGTAGTTTGGGTACCGATTCCTCAACATTTTTTCCAATTATATTTGTTATATGTAAATTGAGTACAAAGTAAGCAGTCAGATCACACCTCTAATTTGTGTCATCAACCCATGAAAGATAACCAAACTCCATGGCTAATACATCGTATGCTCACATCCACTTCTCCATACAAAAGTGATTAAGTGACCATTATCATCATATAACAGTCTCAAATTCCCCCATGCACATCTTTGGAATTAACACAATCTGCCCTTGTTTGAGTTCCTAGAAACTACCCCTAGATTTGTTGAATGTCTTATGCAAAGCAGTACTTTTGGCCAGCTTGTTGTACTGAGCTGCCCTACTGGTGCTTCTTTAAATCTGTCTCGCTACCTCCTGGCTGCTGACTTGATTAGGATTAATAAGGATGATTGATTATGGAGGGGTCATTATTTATGCCGGGGGGGGGGAGGTGGAGGATTTGAGGGGAACCAAAAAAATATTTGTAAGAGAGGGGGGAACGTGAAATTTTTCATCAATGAGAGAGAGGGGAACATGAACTTTTAAATGGGGAAATCAGCATGATCAAGGGGGGAGTGTGAAATTTTGGAACGTAAGCGAGGGGGGAACGCGAAAATTTTTGCCAAAAAAAAAATTGAAATCCTCCATTCCCCCTGGCATAAATAATGACCGTTCCCTTAGGACTGGGATCGTGATCATCAGACCAATTTTGCTCATGATCCCTAGGATTATGTTCCTTAAGCCATCAATCATGTGTAAAGATTATCCCAAAACGGCATCAAGATTGGTGTGATTGTGATACATAATCACATTCATTATATTTGAATACATATTCAAAGCTTTGAAATTTGATTCACTGACTGCTTCGGTACAAACATTATTTCTATTGGTACATGTAGGACACAGAGACCAAGGAAAAGATAGCATAGTGTTATTTGACTTATTAATATAGAAGGTATTATTATATTTTGAGTGTTCAAAAATGTATAGAAAGTGGCCGCTGATCCATCATAACCTGACAGGCCTTCCATGAAGTATACTAAGTCATAATTCCAGTTAGTATGGTAAGGTCAATACCTAGCAGAAAGTTTGGTACAAGAGCGAACTTTGTTCCCTGGTGCTGCTGTTTACTAGGAGCAAAAGTTGGGTTAATTTGAGTAAGGAGAGCTAATTGAGTCATGCCAAAGAACTGGTAAAAGTAGTTAATGCACTGAAGTCTTAACATTCGTGCAGTAAGCTACTTTCTGTAGTACAAACCATTTCTTTTTTCATATCATTAGTTTTAGAAACATGTAAAAACACATAAAATGGCACGTTGATACATGATTTCCACCGTTTTCAATTTGTACCTGTATCACAAAACATTTCATCCATATTTTGTGTACTATGAGTTTAAATCCTGAAGTGTTGACTGTATTCAGTTTCACTTAATACCAAACTTCTGTGTTGGTGTGCTCAAACGTCAAGCAAGTAAGACGGTTGTGTCAAGAAACTTTGTAGCTGTCTTTGTAAATTGTTCTCAAACAATGAGAAAAGCGTGGTGAAATTTAGTGTAAAATAATCCAAATTCGTAAATCAAAAAATGGTGACGTTGTCCACTCTAAATACTATTTAAAAATAAGAAAAATTGAAAATTTTTCATTAACTGGCTTGTCGACTATATTTTATTATATAGCTATTTTTATTTTGTGAAGATGTGGTATTGATGAACTGGGCTGGCGAATTGTTGCTAAAATGGCGAGTTTGTATTAATTTATGGACCAGATCTGGTTGTCATAAGGTTTTAAGGTTTTGTCTGGTTATATACCTGAGTAAATGAAACAAATGTTGAAGGTTAGCTTGAAAGTGTTAACCCCAACCGATTTGTTTTTGTTCTTAAACGGTGAAGGATTATGTCCTTACATGTAGAGCTTGAGTTGACAGGGTGTTGTAAAAATGTAACTACTTACAATGTTATATCAAATTCCCAAAGACACCAAATGTTGCAACAATGCACATTGCTTCCAAAAAGATCTAGTGTTGTGTGTTTGGTGGACTAAATGAGCCAATAAGTAGGTAGATGAGGAAAATTGATCGGTTTATTCAGTACCTTTTGTGAAATGGGGGGTATGGAACAAATAGAAATGATATAAAAGTGAATCTACAAATTTATGTAGTGAGGTCAAAGAAATAATGGCAAAGGAGGTCAAACCTAAGGTATCAAAAAATGTGTAAGGTTTAAAGATGTAATAGGATTTACCAGATGGGTATTATTTTATTTCATTTCTTCCTGGTTTTTTAAATCTCAGGGGGAGGCATCCAAGGCAAAGTTAATTGTTATTCTGTTTGAAGGTATCATGCACAGGGGGAAACTGCAAATGGATGAAATCCATCAAGAGATTGAACATGAGATGACTTCTTAAGGGAAGGTGGATGCAAGGGTATATACATGAACTATAACCTGGTTGACATGTACTGAGCATCACTCTGCATAGGTGTCATGTCACACCAATTAAACAGGTGCAAATTGCAAATGATTGACCTTAATCAGATTGTCTGAGGGTGGGTTTGAGGTCTGATGCTTTTGAAATCATGTATTGGCGTTGAACCTCGCCCATTAAATACCGACACTTAACAATACATTTTTGTCTGAGCTCAGGACTAGATTAGGCACCAAGCCGTCTGTGCATTATTTGAAATAACCTATTGAAATGGTGTCATGAAAACCCCCCCCCAACCAGGAACAAGAGGATATACTCTGTTTAACCATTTCATTAATAATGTGGCCAGGGATAACAAGCGTGATACAAGGGAGAAGAGGCCTGTTGTTTAATAAACCTCTACCCATCACCATTATGTGCTTGGTGTGCTTGCGTGATGTTGTCACCTGACTGTATAAAGAGTGGCTTTTCCAAGCCAATAGTTTCATTAAATTATTTTTTTTTTCATCAGTACTAAAGATAATTAACAAAATGACGTAACAAAAAAAAACCAGCGAACCTTGAGTAGTTGGTATTACGCGTAAAAGAATTACTCCACCTCAACTGCTGAATGATTGTTACGTACTGGCTCCACACCGTGTTCAATGTCATCAAGATTGCTTATATAATTATAAATCAAATGGACAATAAAAATCTTTGAGCGGGAATCCTCGACCTGCTCTGGAACAGTTTGATTCATTTATTCCATCGAGGGAACTGTAGCTCACCAGGCGTATAGCCGCAATTGTGAGAAATTGGATATGCTGCTCGCTGTTACTGTTTCATCCCAGCTGCCGGGAGATAACATGTGGCGTAGTTTCTGTGCTTCCAGCTTTCATTTTAATTCATTTCTTAGTTAAGGTGGTTCCCATGTGTAGCTCAAGAGTTACTAAATAGATCTAAAATCATTTTTCCCAATATGTTTCACATCTTAAGATGTAAAACCAAAAGAATGTTCTCATTACATTTCCACAGGCTTTCAGCTCTCAGATGTCAAAAAAATCACAAATACAGGTTTTTTTTTTTACGTTTTGAATTGTTTCTGGTGAACCCTACCTCCTATTTTTAATTTTTTATGCAGATTATGAAAGCCAGGTTGTACGCTTTCATAATTTCCTTGCTGCGGGTATCATCGGAAAAATCTTATAACTAAAGATATGGCCATTTTCCCAAAAATGTGTTAAATCATGTTTTTGGGGAAAAAATGCCCATATCTAAAGTGATGGGTATTTCTATGTTACCCGCAGCAAGGAAATTATGAAAAGAGTTACAACATGCTTTCATAATCTGCAGAAAAAATGAAAATAGGAGGTTAGGGTTCACCAGAAAAAATTCAAAAAGTAAAAAAATATGAAAAACCCTTGTATATTTGTGCTTTTGAAATTCTGAGAGCTGAAAAAGGCTGTGGAAATGTAAATGAAGACCAACATTCTTTGGTTTTAAATCGTTAAGATGTGACAACATATAGGGAAAAATGATCTTTAGAATCTATTTAGTTAGTTACTCTTGAGCTACCATGGAACCAACATGAAGAGCAGTTTTCTGTGTTTATGTTGTCTTCACTTGATATTGTAAGATGCTGTAACATGTGTTATATCAAGTTTACTACAGTAAGCTTTGTATTTCACATCAATAATACAACATGTTTCAAATCCTATTTTTATACTAGTGTAACTTTAGAAGTGTCATGACAGTGGTCTGTTGAGTATTGGACTGATCTGATGCTTGAGCGCACCAAGTGTTAACGCTCCCAAGTGGCCACAGTTTTTACTCGAAGAGCCAGGCGACGCTTGGGTAAAGATCAGGTGATGGACTACTGATTGGCTGAGCTTGGCAGCAGAAGAATTATAACAAAGTGGTTGACAGAATGTTACCGTATCGGCCACTATACAGATACATTACACCATATCGTTTGTCTTGCTGCATTAGGGATTTACATTCTAAATATTCTTGATAATTCAAGAAAAACGAAACAGTGCTAATTCTTGGTCATCTACAGTGAGAAGTTTTTTTTATAATTTGTAATTTGAGTTCATTATATATTGATTTCAATATTGCAGGTTGTTGAGAAGGGTACCAATCTTTTAGACACTGTTTGTAAGCATGCATGAATAAGCATCATTTCTTTTGGAAAAACAGTGGAATAAATTTGCAAAATGCATCAAATTTTTGGTTACATTTTGAAAGAAAATTGGAGCTATCAAGATCAGGATTTATGAATGGAGGGATTACAAAATCCAATGGGGCTATTAAGTGTGTGGGTGTGGTATGGGGTGGTGTTGTGTGGTGCTCAGAGTTGATGTAGGCTATTCTTGGCAAGAAAGAGTTCATTTTCAGCTTGCGTCAGCTCTGATACTAGTGTCATTCTTAAGTTGACAGTTTGACAATGAGAGTGTATGTTATTTTATAAACACATGAAACCACACTGCACTTAAATAAACAATGGATACTTAAAATTTACAATTTACCCAAAAGAATATTGTAAAAATTCTTTTGTAGTAGATGTACAGTATCTCCTTAATTTCCCCATTGTTTTCGTAGCTAATCAGTGTTGCTTAACTTCAACTTTTCTGTTGATTATTTTTTCTTATTACATAACAGTAAACTGAAACTGCGACAAGCGTGTCACCAGATCTGGAACTGAGCTATGGGTAATATTGAACACATGGTAGCAATATGTACAGCTGAAATCCTTTTGTTTGGTAATCCTGAGCAAATAGGAGCTGTTATTGTTCTAGATTAGCTGCGATTCAAAAGTATGACAACCACCGGCCAAATGTATCGCAATTTTGTTCAATAGTGGTCTCTGTTCAAAAGTTTGGCGTGTGGTGTACCACTGTACAGGACCCTACATTAATTGATCATGTAGTTTGAAATTTTGAACTGAATAGTGGACATGTTAAAAAGAGACTGCATACCAAGTGTGATGCCGGAAGTGGTTTTTGTGTACGTGCTAAATGCATACTATGCAAAGCGGAATGATATTGTTGGTATTCAAAAGCCAGCTATAGTTGTGATTCAATGTCTCCAAATCCTGCCCATGTCCAATTTCTACCAAAGTTTGTACAGCTTGATATTTTTAAAAAATATTTGTTTGCTTGGCGATGTCATGACCTGATGATTACATGAATGAGACCTCTCATGCCAAGCAGAAGAACTTTTTTTTAAGGCTAATATATAGGCAAGGGAAGATTACGTACAACCTGTGCCACTATTGCAAAGCAAAAAAAAACCAACTTTGTGATATTGTCTTAAGAACCACTACTGCCATAGATAGCATTTCAAAATTCACCATAAAAGCTGGGTAACATACAGAGTATGGGGAGGGGGAATAACCATGTTCCAAGGATAAAATGTATAGTTTGACCCTTAGCGACAGATGATATACAAAGATCAGTATCTTCAACTTTCCATTGTACATCTTGAGCAATCTTGAAAAGTCAACGGCCATAAGTGGATAAATTTTATTTATTTATTGGAGAATGAGGATGATAATTTACCACCAAATTTTCAACACAATTTCACAGCACTTCGAAAATTTTGGCCCAGAGAGACGTTCTATCAAGGTTCACTATTTAGGCCTTTAAAACGATTTGTCCCAAAGTGGCAAAACAGGAAAAATAATAAAAAAGATAAAAAAAATAAAAAAAATAAAAAAAATAGGAAATTTTAATTTTGGATCCTGTAACACCCTGTTTTAGGTTTTGTGTTTTTTCTTTTCCAGTTTTTGGCGACATTCAGTGTTTATTCTATGCCCTTTTTTAACATATTGAACAAAATGAATTGGTTTGCTTATGCAATTGTTTTTCCCAGCCAACATGATTTACTAAAAGGATCCCCCCATCATAGTATAATTTTCAAAATGAGTAAAGGAGTACTCTCCTCTGATTAAGCTGGTGAATTGTGAATGTCCTACATATGTGATTAGGCATTAGAGTTTTAATATCCGTATATTTTCAAAACTGTGCGATGAGGACATGTTTGAGTGCCGTTTTCAAGTGTATGGAATTACAACTTACCAGGACAATAGTTGATAATTGGTTGTTCTAAATGTTAATGAATCATCAGTGTTCTTGCCAGATAGCTTCTCTGCAGCAGTGGCATCATGTTGTTTTCGAATGAAGATTAGAGTGTGAAGTCAATTGTTTTTAACTGTGCTCAGCATTGTCCGTGTGTTACCAAGCTCGCCCTTGACGCGCATTTGTTCAGTTGTATTTGAAGTTTGTGCTGATATGGTTTACGTGTCAAGTGTCCATGTATTTTGCATCCAGTGAGTCACTGAATAACCTGGGGATGTTTTTCATCATGCAGAAACGATTTATCATAATTGTAAACCCAAAAGATGGTGGATCGGTTGCTTGGGAGACAATTTAAAAATAAGTGAGCGCTTCCCCCCCTCATTTTTTTGTGCAGAGAATTGGTGTTATGGGCTGACGCTTACCTTCTGAGCTTGTTCAACTTAAAACTAGTAGTCAAATCACAGAATAACGCAAAACAACGGCTCATACATGTCCCTGAACACAAACTCATGATTTGTCCTTATTTTCATGACTTCACTGGATGGAGATATTACACACACTGAATGTCACAACCGAGTGGATAATCCTGTCATTTTTGGTACACAACATGAATATTATTCCTAAAACCGGGACCCAACTATTTAACTCCTCCCAAAGAACCTAAAAAAGTGGGTTGCATTCCATGTAATTGTAATTGTAGACCATTTGTTACTTGGGACAATTTCATAATATTTTGTTGTTGTGGTTTGGTGTACACATTGGTGTTCTTCAGGTTTTTTGTTTTTGATTTCCAAAAAAACTACAGGAAAGTGCTTTTGTAGATTTTCAGTAGCATCACCATGTTTCTTCCTTGCACTAACCTGAAGGTATGACAATCTGGTAGTGTACGGTAAACGATTATTTCATGTAGTGTCCACATTACCCCCCGCTCTTCCTGGGCTGACCTCAATCCACACATTACACTCTAATCCAAACCATTTTGCTGTCAGTGATAATCTTGTATGTATATAAGTATGTGTAATTATTTTATTATATTATATAATTAATCTTATGGAAGCGTCCATTCTTTATGTGGTATCAAATGGCCCATATAAGCATACCGTGGATGAGGAGGTGACTGAAAAGGCGTGTGAAATAAACAACAAACTTGGCTGCAAAATTATGGATAAAAAAAAACAAGGTTGGTTTTAAGTTTAAAGATATGCATTTGTTTTAATTTTGTTTCTCAGTTTTTAAGTACTTGAGTTAAACTTCTCAGGACTGCAACCTATAGCAAACCAAACATTTGCGTTTATTCTTTGGAATCAGAAGCAGATATTCAAAAGGACATCACAAAGGTTTTCACCACATTAAGAAAGCCGTTTTTGTTTTTCATCAGAGACCAGAGAGTGTGTTTTGTAGTGTGGGTCGCCTAGTACTCCAGTAGGCCCACTGCTATTAGCAAAGGCATACTGGTTTTTTTTGTAATGTATATAAGTATACCATCACCAAAATCTGTATATTCATGTGGTTGCAAGTTGGAAAAAACAAACGGAAAACAATAAAGGGATGAATTAGATGCCACAAAAATTTATCTGCTCTAGTTAATATATAAAAGATATTTTTTATGGTCTATATTGTAACCACAAATGCAAAAAAAAGCAAAACTTAGAATGTTTTTATGCAACATTTAACATGGAGCCATGCAATGTTTTGCTTGCATTTTTTTTTTTCTTTGTAAGCCATTTGTCCAATTTATTTGCTGCGAAATGAATAGGCATAATGGGAAAAGGTAGAGGGATGGCTTTAATTTGATAATGTACATTTCTTATTAAAAGCACCTTGGGATTGTGTTCTGTGGGGATTTGGTCACTGCCCTGCTTTTGTAAAAATGTACATTTATTTGCCATCGGCCAAAATTCTCACAGCCGTCCTTTCCCTACTACTGAATACCATGGCTGTCATGTTGTGATTAATATTGTTCATATTAAATCTTTGTTTTAAAAAAACCTTCAGTTTTTTTTTTTTAATTTAGATATTTTTTTTAATGATTAATTTTTTGTCTGGAATGCCACTTTGTTATGAATTGTATGTGAACTGTTTCACAAAAAAGAACCTCCATTTTAGATTTAATATTGATGCAGTTAAGACTTTTTCTTCTAATAACCCTGTGCATTTTTGGGTTTCAATCATTAGCTAGGACCAAGACTTTCTGGTCTGTATACATTGACCTTAGACTAGATTTTATACAGTAGTTGTGGCACATAACTATTTTTAATTTGGCTCCCTTTTTATTTTAATTTTTTTAGCATTTAGCAACTTTAAAACTGTCGTATTACACAGTTGACGTACCCTTACGCACAGATTATTTGCTCTACGTTTTTCAATATTGTTTCAAATCCATGAATTTATTTTTTTCCTCCATCCAGCAAAACCGGTTGGTGGAAAGTGTTTTTAAACCACACTGCACTTGTACCCGGTGTAGTATTACTACACTCACCACTGGGTTGCATTAAGTGCGCATGTCATGCACCTCTAGACGGCCATATTTATATATTCATAACGGAACTCATTTTTGTGTGGTGTATGAAATACGGTAACATAATTCGGCTGATTATATGGTGTCAAGAATCCTTTCTCTGGTGTCACATGCAGTCTCTTTTATTTTTTGCAAGTGAAGGCTGTTCAAATTAATTTCCCTCTTGAGTGACTATTGGAGCTATTTGGCTCCTTGGGTATCATTAGTTTGAATCATTTAATAAATACCATCTTTGGTGAACTCTTTCCCCTTTCTTTCAATACCAATTTCTAATTGGTATCATTAAGCCTTCCAATTTGGCATTTCAACCATTTAGAACAGCATGAACTAATCAGTGGAAGGTATGAATGAGAGCAGGTAGAGAGAGGAATTGCACTATTTCATAGTCAACCAAAGCATTGTTACTGTTTTCTAGACACCAGGATGATGTGTAATCAATGTATAAAACCAGAAAACGCATTATATATGTTAATGCATAAAAATCATCGAACCATGATGTCATGTTAAATTGTCACAAAATGTGTACATGTATTTGTACCATCATTATTTAATAAAGTTATTATTATGCATGAAAATGAAATTGGATTTTGTGATGTGATGTTTATTTCATGCATTGTTATAAGATAGCAAGGTCACTGAAATGTAATTTATTCGGTGATGTATATGTATATTTTGATAAGGCCCCCCCAAAAAGTTTGTCTCGGAAGAAATTTGAAAAATCGCAATGAAAAAAAAAATTATTGCATTTTTTGGCCCCTTTTAATTTCTGAAAATTAAAAAATCAAGTGAGCAAAAACCTAAAAAAAAAATATGCACTAAGACCATTTTTAAACAAAACGCGTGCGGTCTTCTAAGACAAATGTTTTTTCTTGACCTAATGGCCTATTAAAGTAGTATCGATTTTGATATCAGATGAAAGGCCAATTTTTCTCATTGTCGTCCTGAAATTTTGAGCCCTCAAATCCATTTGATTGCCAGGATATAAACAAAAAACTGCCGTTTTAATGGTTAACCATCAATATTAGCACAGTATTGAATAGGACTTTGCAATGTGCAATTGCTTCTACCATAAAAAACGCAAATTTGTTTCGCACGATACTTAATGGGGCGTATGTGCAAGTGCCAGGCTCATATCGAGTACGGAACAAGCACCTTTAAACCAGTATTTATACAGGAAATTATGGGCAAGAGACATGTATACGATTTGATTGAACTTTATTAACAACTCAAATATTTCTTTTTAACACAACCAGTTTTGTGGAATCATTTACCTTAAAGGTGGGTGATCTGATTGACAAGCTCATCCTTCCCACTTGGCTCCATCAAAATTCTAATTTTGGTAACAGAAGAAACTTACCCAGTACAATTTTAGCCCCTGGGAATGTCAACTTTGATGTTACGAACTAAAAAATCTAAATGTGGTTGACCACATTAATAAACACATACTGTCCTTTGGGCCTATTTAAAGGTGCAACAAGTGATTTTGAGGCACCCAAATATTGTGTCATAATAGTAATTTCATGTAGATTTATAGATATTCAATAGATTTCTTACCTTGTATTTGGCTACAGAAATGTCTTACAAGAGAAAACTAGAATTTCGCGGTTCTCAGCTTTAGAGGTCACTATATTCAAAGAATATAAGCTGTGGGCCGCCCCGTGACCTTTGACCTCATCAACATAAGAGGGATCGCATGGTGCACCTATGACAAAAGTTTGATCTAAATTGAAATTCATTTGGAACCAATTTTATATTAGCCCATTTTTCAACATGACCTTTGACCTCATCAACATATGAGGGATCCCATTGTGCACCTATGACAGAAGTTTGGTTCCAATTGAGGTCAATTTTAAAAACAATTTGTGACACATACACATTGCTAAGTGGTCCTGCCAGCTTCAGCTGGCGGCCCACAAAAAGGCGATTTTGTTTATATTTGCTCATATACGAAATTAGAAAGGTCACAATTTTGAACCAAAGAAATTTTTCTTAGCTTAATCCTTTCAGATAGGGATATTTTTAATGGAGAGCTTTACATAAGGGCAAAAATCAGTACTTTTGATTTTGAAAGGGACACCTATATGTGAAATCTCTAGTTGCACCTTTAATACATTTTGTACTTGTAATCTAATGTTTTTGGTATCCTTCCATTCAAGGGAGAAAACATGAAAAATCAAATGATAATAATGTCACCCACCTTTAATCCACACATCGTAATTTAACACCATCTACAAATACAAAATGTTTTTCAAAATGAAAGCAAATTTTGCCACTATCGACATCAATCGGTGTTGCAAAATAATTGTGCTAAAATGATGTGAGACAACATTAATTTTGGAAAGAAAGCAATTGCAAATGGATAATTGCCTACATGCAGCCCGACACGTATTTTCCCAGAAAATGTCTCCAAATAAAATTTGATCCGACGATGCCAGGACGTGTCTGTAACCAAATTAAGCTGCCCTTGCAAGTATCAATTTACAATATTAATAAATTAACAAAATGACTCGTGAACAATGGCAAGGACGGCAGTAAATAATATTTGAAGATAAATAGCAATGTAATTGACTACCACAGTGCAATTGTGTTATACTTGACAACATTATATGCTAATAAGTATGTAACACCCGGTAGGTTAAAGCATATTACATGGACATAATAGAAACTAATACAGTTAAAGGGGCGTGTTCCGATCGTCTGTGGGACCCCCCTGATTTACCCGGAAGTAGTATCGATTTTGATATCAGATGAAAGGCCGTATTTTTCTCATTGTCGTCCTGAAATTTGAGCCCTCAAATCCATTTCATTACCAAGATATAAACAAAAAACTGCCGTTTTAGTGGTTAACCACTTTTATTAGCACAGTATTGAATAGGGCTTTGCAACATGCATTATTGTGTCTACCATCAAAACCGCAAGTTTGTTTTCCACGGTACTTGATGGGGTGTATGTGCAAGTGCCAGGCTCTCATATCAAGTAGAGAACACAATACACATAAATCGGAACAACCACCTTTAAGAGAGGCAATTACAATTTGAACATTGTTTATGAGTGGCTGCAATTTTACATTGTTATCAATGCTGTCGGTAGTACTCAAAAGGTAGTACTCAAAAGGTAACACATTGTAATGCGGTGCAAAATAACCAAATATGTTTAAGCGAGAGAAGAATGATAATGCCACTACGCTCAAACGGACTGCAGTATTGCTATTATTTGAGCAAAGATGAGCGTATTAATGAGCAAAGGTTCGATTTGAAGGATACGGCATTCGGACACGATGCAGCAATCCAAGCTGTATGTTATCTCACTACCTATATATATTATGACAAATGACAAAATGAATGTTCCAATGAATGTTCCAAGTTCCAATGAATGTTCCAAGTTCCAATGGCTATAATTCATTACGAAAGATGGAAACCTTTTTTTACTATTATTTTTACAAAATGTCATATTTAATAAAGAGATTATATACAGGGGTGCGTACCAAGTCCTAGAGGTGGTCGGGGGTGTGGAGGACCTCTGATAGGTAAACAGGCTGATTTTGTACAATTTTTTTAAAATCACCAGGTGCTCGTACTGCCCAAGCGCCCGGCTGGGTACCCTGGTGATATGTGAGAATGGCAAGGTCTCCAAGTAGTCTTTGACACTGGATATTTGGCTAGGGTTTGTATCGAGCAGCTCAAGTTCCTTGCGAAAGTTCTTTGTCATGCTTAAATATTTCCTATATAGGTCACAAATTGCACAATAACAGGTTAAACTAGAATTTTGCGGTTCTCGGCTTTCGTGCTCGCTATATTCAAAGAATATAAGCGGTGGGCCGCTCCATGAGCTTTGACCTTGGCATATGACCTTTGACCTCATCAACATGAGAGATCCCTTGGTGCACCTATGACACAAGCCAATAGACCATTTGCACGATCCCCGAAATGCATCTCGTATGGTGCCCATTTCCATCCGGGAACTTGTACCAGCCTCAAGTCGGCTAAACATATTCGGTTAAGAGCGAAATGAGAATACCAGAAAACTTAACCTATCTGTGGCGTTGCACTATAGTTGTGTAATCGTCCATCAGGCGACAAGTAGGGCACAGTTACGATCGAAAATATCACGTTTTGTCGTGAATTTCAACACCAGTGCCTCGATTGTTTTTTGTTCCTTAGATATTATTCTACATTTTTGTAAGATTAACTTCACGTAAAAAGGTACTTTGTATTGTAATTTTAGGCACTGTTTGGCGACGCGAACGAACAACAAATTTTTTTGTAAACATGACCTATGGTACAAGTTCCTGGATGGAAATGGGCACCATACGAGATGCATTTCGGGGATCGTGCAAATGGTCTATTGAACCTCAACTTTTCAATTGAGGTCAATTTTAAATTTGTAGCCTATTTTTCAAAATGACCTCAGCACATGACCTTTGACCTCATCAACATATGAGGGCTCCCGTGGTGCACCTATGACACAAGTTTGGTTCCAATTGAACTTCAACTTTTCAATTTAGTTCAATTTAAAAAAAAACTTAACATTTTAGCATATTTTCAGCTTGACCGCACATGACCTTTGACCTGGTGCACCTATGACACAAGTTTGGTTCCAAATGAACTTCAACTTTTCAATTGAGATCAATTTGAAAACAAAAAAAAATCAATGCAATTTTTAAAAAAACTTGTCATTTTAGTGACACACATCCACACACACACGCACAACGGATTGCTAAGTGGTCCTCCAGCTTTAGCTGGCAGCCCACAAAACAAAAAGTAGTAAGATTCTGGAATTTCTCCTTGTTTCAACCTAATGCATAAATTGTGCAGGTATATGCAGTGTATATTTGGTGTCTCATGGTTTGGAAATCAAAATCTATTCTCCCTTATGTCAGATGAGTCATATAAAAAGTTGCAGATCTTATTGAAAGAGTAGGGGATCATCCTATTCTATTGCTTTGCACTCGTCACCAGAGTTACACTAGTTTTTAAAAGTGGTGGTCAAAATTTTGAATAAAGGATTCCAAACTATAGTGTTATATATACTTAAATGACCCTATAACCGTATCACGACCAAAACTCACTGAGCTGAGGCTAGTGCTAGAAAAGTCAAAAAAAGATGCGATGACAACATCATACGAACACGCATATTGAAACGAAATCGCTCGAGCAACACGCTTGAGCCTGTCATCCCTGCTCATGTGGCTGGTGCGCCAGGGCCCCAGGTTCAAATCCCACCCGAGATGGCCATTCTTTTTTAGCTTATATCCTTTTGCCCCTTCCTTTCCTCTACACCAAAACCTAAAAATGGGGGTGCATGGTGCAATGACCCCTTATAATGCAACCCCTGCTTGTCACTCCAGGTACCAGACTGCCTTCCAACCTGCATTAAGCCAGTGTGGAAGCCTAGGCCGTAATCCAGAATTGGAACATTATGAGACTCCATCCTGCAGTCGACTGAAATTGCTAATGATGTTGATACCAACATTTGCACAAAATTCAGAATACCATTATATTATCTGACCTAAAATGTTCTTTAGACCTACAGGTAATAGTTTGTGTCGCTACCTCTGTGCAGTGACATCAGCGTGAGATTTGTTGGTTGCAAGAGTAAATCACTTGTGCTGACTTGAAGTGACGGCACTTTTACGCGCGCACACACAAAGACGGCATTTCTTGACGCTGGCGTAAATGTTATGACATCACTACACAGAGGTACTATAGTGGTTTTGACCAGCAACCACCTTAAAGTTTGACAAAACAATAATGCCAACATTGACAACAAACCAAAAACCAACAAAACCCTTTAAGATGTCTGACCCAGTAACTGTATTTAGCGTAAATAGGTGACTGAACACCTAGGCTGACAGCATTGTTGATTTTCTTAGGACAGAAATTGAGTGGAAATAAGGTCTATGAAATAACTTTGTTGAAAATTAATAAAAGCCCAACGTTAGATACAAGGTGTTCAAACACTTCCTCATTTCAAAGTTAATCGTTCTTGATAGTTTCTAAGAAATAGTTTGAGAAATTTTAATGAAAAAGAAAACCCCAAATGGTAAAAAGATTCTGAGCATAAGCAGCTAAACTCCAAATGTTAATTTGGCAAACTTACCCACAAATGTGACTCACACAAGAGCCACATGTTCTTTGTGAAACCCTGCCCCAGAAAGTCAAATTACCTTAGTATTAAGAGTAGGGTTGTCACTGGATGACTGGTCAGTTTCAGAGTAGATGTAACAGTTGACAACATAAGGAACTTATGTAACATAATAAACCATTTAGGGGATAAAGGAAATAGGTACTCATTAAACTACCAAACGTGTATGTAATGATTACAATTTAGGTGTGAAACGGGAGTTACCTGGATTATCATGTTAGGGTTTGAACTTATGACAACTTATGTTGTCATGTAGTGTGACAACCTATGTGGTCATGCACCCACAACAATACAATTTAGAGTAAAAATGAAAACCAGTTGGGGAAATTTCAAAATCTGGATTTTCAGCAGCAAATACTTGCACAATCTGTTTCTAAACAATGTAGTGTGGATTTGGTGCTTAAAATATAGAGTTTCTATTACAATAATTCTCATAACAAAATAGTACCGATTTTTTATTTTATAATGAAATAATGTTAATACGTGCTGTGTATTTTTTAAGCACTAAATCTACACTACATTAAGTGGTAGATTTTGAAAATATTTGCCAATGAGATTTGGCAGTGGATAAATATGCCCATATTTGGTAGGAAGTGACTATTCGCCGGACTTGTCTGGCGAATTACTGTTGTGAAATCTATTTACCGGACAAACTTATGCGGGCGCTATTTTGCAAAGTCCTTTTGCAAGTGCATGCGTGTAAAGTAGGGCCTAGACCTACTCTCATAAGGCCTTTTCATGTCCCCCCCCACCCTCCGAATTACCATGCCCAAGTTGATCGTATGTCAGCTGAATAGTGTTTCACCAGACGGCACATTAATGACATTAATGTGTCATTTTAATACAGAGCACTTCCCAGTACAGAGTTAAATACGCGACAATTATTGGCTTGTTCCCGTAAATTTCATCGTCCGGAGAATAGACTTTGGCATATTATTCGCCAGACAAGTCCGGTGAGATCACCCAGATCCCGTCCGGCGATTAGTTGGAAGTATGGAGAATTGACTTGAAATATAATTTATGCACGATAAAGTTGGGAGAATTGAAATGATCAACCGTCCGGGGAATAGACTTTGCGGTATTATTCGCCAGACTAGTCCGGCGAATAACGTTTGCCTATTTGGTAATATCCAGAATGAAAATGGACACTTAAAATTACACAACAACTGTGATACTCAGTCAATTGTAACAAATGAGGTGTCAAAATTACTACAATGAAATCTTTCTCTTGGTAGCTTTAAGTTTTTAAAGTTACAGGCGTATTTATAGCGGGCTGAGGTACATTTTATGAGCTCTTTATTTGAGCACTTTTTTTAAGCAACATTATTCAACAGAGCAAAATTATCACATGTTCAACTTGAGTAAAAAAAATACATAAGGATTCAATAAACCAAATTATAGCATAGCAGAGAATCCAAATAAAATTATTAGTTGAATTACTTGCTTTAAACAAAAATTTAATACACAAGATGGCACCATGTTTTTGGGTCATGTATCATGCTTGTAAACCTGAAATTGATTACCACTTTCGTTTACACTCTGAAAAGTCATAATACAGTTACGACTTATTCACATTCACTTTAAATGAATGATGATGAAGTCGTCATGATAGTTTCCAATGTCAATTAAAAATGGACCCAATTGATCAAATTAAACAAATGATTGGATGTAATATTGGATGACAAGACAAATTAAAGTGGGATCACCCCATGGTTATCATTTAGAAATGGTGTTTTGGGCAAAAAGGTTGAGAAACCTTGGTGTATGTGAGTTTCGTTTTGTGCTCGCTTATGACAAAATTGTCCAGAAACCTAGTGGAAATTGCATAAGAAACTGGTCTATACACCTGACTGTAATTCATGCTTTAAAACTTTCAAAATTCCACACACTTTGGTGACTATTTAGATAGCTACTCAACACATTTTTTAACACATTGAGTCATATCTGAAACTAATCCTAAGGATCTTAGGGTTTTGAAAATGCATGATGCCAAAATTGTCTCTTGGGACAATTTGATTTATGCAGAACAAAGGTCAACCTATTTTGGAACTATTTCAAATAAAATTACCTAAAATTAAAAACTACTGAAAAAAATATTTTAGAAAACTTCCTATTTGAACTGTGTAACAGAAACTTGTCATTAAGCCCAAACACCACCTCTATCCATAGACACCCACACCCCATTTCCCACTCCTCACCCACATTTGACTATAATGTCAAACTGTTGACCATTATTGATTTTTGCTTTTTTTCTGCAACTTTTGTATGGGGACCTTTTTTCCCAAACAGATTTATTTGACATTAAATGTGCATTTTTTTTTTCAGTCACAAAATGTTAGCATCATTCATTTAAAAAATCTGAGCCCCTTATGATTAGTTTCATATATGACTCAACATTTTAAAAAATGTGATGGTTATCTCCTTCATAGAGCTTTTTTTGACATCTGTTGATCTACTAATAGCTATGTACCAGCACATTCCACATGCACAGGCAATTATGAATTAAGGATGGAGTATAGCAGGTATGACTTTTTAGACATTATTAACCCTAATACTGTTCTTGTTTATAGCCGGGAGAAAGGGAAGGGGTAAAGGGATAGAAGGTAAAGAAGACTAGCCTTCTTGGGTGGGATTCGAACCAGTGGCCCCGTCACCCAGTGCCATGACCAGGGATGACAAGCTACAAGGAAGTCGCTGGCCCATCCAGCGATTTCATGCCCATATGTGTTTTCGTACAATGACATCATCTCTTTGGACATTTTCTAGCCTAAGCTCAGTGAGTTTTAGTGAGTTTTGGTCGTGTTAGGGTTAAAAGCTACACGCAGTTCAACTTTCAAAATTAATAAAGACGCTTTACTCAGATGAAGTACCTTGGTTAAGGGAAAGGAGATATCCCAATATCAGTTGTTGCTGACTATCAAGACTGAGGGTGATACTGGTGTTGCAAAAGTGGCTGCAATTCACATTTCACCATTTTGTTTCATTTTACTTCCCAAAGTCTGTTGATAATTCCCTTAGCCTACATGATAGACATCAACTAATAAGTCAATATCCAAAATGCATCATCACAGGAAATTTGCTTACTAATATTTGAATAATTCTGCTGCCAATCATTCAGGCTGTTTCTGTTTCCATTTCCTTTCTCTAAAGATGGGCCCCTAATGATATTTTCTCTTATTATTAAGTCTTTTTTAATGTTTGATCATGGTGTCACTTTAGACTCAAGATAAAATCATGTCATGTCATGTTGTTTAATTTAGGGTTCAATTAGAATCCAACAATTTGTATCAAATATTCAAATTATCTTTGCCGAACAAAATCACAAACTGACTTAAGTATTTATTTTTTTTGCACACACACACACACACACGGAGCACAAAATGTCAACTTTGTAACAGAGAAAAAGTAATAAGTTTTGTGGGCTGCAAAATATAGACTGTGGCATTCCATGTTGTGCTACGTTCAAATCATAACAGGAGCTTTACATAGCAGCAAGTTCACAGCAAAGCTGACTTTTTCTCACATTTAATGAAATGTTTAAATCATACAAATATTGACTCAATTCTAGAAGTAACAGTTCTCTACAAAACAAAGTACTTTAGTAAATCAACACTATCCAAAGCAAAGTTGTAGTAAATGCAGTAGTAATACAGTGGACACATATTAAACAACTTTCCCCAACAAGAGGCCTGGGCTGAATCATACCGGAAGTGCTTTCTCCATCGAGGAAATTTTAAATTGGACGGGTTGAGCTTTGATTCCTGCAAGCCCATGCTGACATATCCAACTACTAAATTTTTCTCCTACAAAGAAAATATTTGTAAAAATAATAAAAGGTAGCGTCTGAATATATCGACCAAATAAGATGCAACTTTTACCTTTAATTGGATAGAACGTTAAGTAAAAAAGGCATTAAAGTTAACTTTGGACAGTTTGAATTTTGACAATAAAGTAATAGTAAAAGCAGTAGAGTTAACAAACTTGTTTCGTTTTGCTGTGTCTAATTTGCCTAGCCTCTCAACTACTTACTTCCTGCACACTTTGCATGGATCATAAACAAATCATAACACTATGGCAGCTTATAAGTGCTTAAAGTGAAGCGCTGAGTGAAGCTTAAGCCACAAGGACTTGATCCCAATGGTGACTTTGCACATATCATCATCGTAAGTATCAAATACTAGGATTAGGTCACCTGTTACCTCAGTATATCTACATCATCTAGCCAATCTGTGTCTTTGCAATTAATGATCCAGCTCGGTACTGATTTTCAGGGAAGACAGTTCACTTATCAGTCACCTGGGTATCATATCAAGAGTTTACAGCAAGAAGGCCCATATGCAATAGCTGCCATAGAGGTAGTTTTCTTATCAAGTGTTATACTTGCCAAATATAACATGTGGCAGCTATTGCAAATGGGGCCTTTTTGCCCTAATACACTCGATGATTATGATTGGGGCTAGTGGTAGTGTCTTAGTAGTCACAAATGCTGCCGAATTAATATTGGCCTACTTTTTTTTTCAGTCATAATTTAGGTTGCATATTTTTGGACAAACTGACAACAAGATTTGGAAAACTGAGTAGGGTAAATAATTCTTTCTGGCGCCAGTTTATTTGAATTACTTGTAACTGTAGATAGGAGACGGACATCCTTGGGACAAATCCTCATTAGCCAAATCAACACTTTGCAATGGAGTGTATGATCAATATTAGTAAACATCTCTGTTACAGCCAATGAATAAATACAGAGAAACGGACAAGGTCTGACTTGGACCTTCAACCAAATCAGGAGTTACAGGCGATGCAAGACACTTACTATTATACTTTTTTGCTCGAAAAGTATGGTGAATTTTACAGTTACAAGGGGGGAAAACAACACGGTGTGGGTTTTTTGAACCACAAGTCGCCTGCTTCTCGAACCACCTTTCTTTCACTCTGTACAAGTTGAACTCTAATGACCTTTGGGGGGACCTTGGGATTCTGATCTTAACCCTACGATGAATGCAAGTATCTTGGTGACCTTGCTTTTACTGACGGATATTAACCACCACATTGCATTTCCCGGTTCGGGCGGAAAATTGTGAGTTGCGGCGAAATTACTACCCTCCAAGAAAATTGCTAAAAGAGTCAAAATTTATACGGAAAAAAGTTGTGATCAAGTTTGGATATGTTATAAAAGAAAGTCTTGCGAACAAGCTGTGCAACTCTCATTTTCTGAAAACCGCAAGGTGGTAACTCGAGATACAGCTCAAGATAGACACTGAATTTTCATACAAAGTCTATGGGAGGCGTAATAGGGGTGTGCACCCTAATAAAATGCAAGTCTCTATGGTGACCTATGACCCGAGTTTGGTGGCAATTGTGAGTTAAGGTGTTGGACGTAAGTGCACTTGACCAAGGTTACCCGAAATTTAACACACATTTTTACACAACACACATAAACCCTCACACACACAACACACACAGGATGGACATGCAGAATTTGGATAGTGCCTCCTGCCAAATTCCTTGCAGGCACATAACAAAAAAATCATGCATGAAAACCTGTGTGAAAATTTGAGTCATGGTATTAAACATAAACTGCATTCAGATTTCACCTTAGGTCTATAACTCACAAATTGAGATGTCGTTCACGGCTGTGCTCCGCCTGGAGTGGCAATGTTTCTCTTCTCATATGGCAGCTATGATAAAAAAACTTGTACATTGATTTACATGAAGTATACCTCCTTATCAGAATAAAAACAAGGACTAAAGCGAGACTTGAACCTACAATGTTATGATTACAAGATCAGAGTCTAAACCAGACCAGTGCACATGCAATCGAAGGTCGTTCTTTTGTAATACATAATCAATACAGTAAACAGACTAACCAGCACACATATAAGATAATATAGCTGCCAATGAGAAGAGAAAAAATGTGCATCCTGGAGCACAGTTGATGACGGCATCTCAACTTTGCCACCACAACTTCTTAAAAAAATACAATTTATAGACAATTGGGACTATCATGAATTAAAAGACCGTACTACCATTTTCGGGATATAAGGCATGTGAACAAAACATGTACCTGAAAATCAAAATGTCCCGTAATGTCCCATACTTTTGTACAGGGTAGGAAAAAGGAAAAAAAAAATATGGAAATAGGGATTTTTTACAGACCCCAGTCTTACAAGCCCGCATATACTTTGTTTCACTGAGTTTAAAAAAGTGAAATTTTTTTTTAATTTAAATTCATTATGCTTATTCATTTTATGCCACTGCCTTTTCTCACAGCTATTATGTTGTGATTGTGAGGGAGTGCACACATGTATTGATGCCACAATTCGAAAACATGCAATGTCGTCCTATCAACCTCTAGGCTAAAATGAAGTTTCATGGATAAAGTGGGATAAAATTACTTGGACAGAAGATACGCACCCCTCATGTAAGCGAACAACCTAAGCGTCAGGTTCAGTTGCATACTTTCACCACTTACGCATTGTAAAACGTGGTGCGATGTTTCTCCTGACTCACGCAGTCCAAGCGCGCTTGTGTTCATTTCTGTCCAAAAAATATTAAATTTAGGCTGGAGAACTGTTTGTTTTATTGCGAAATTAATCAAAACCCCTAAATTAATTGAAAAGGAAAAGGCTCTTAACATGAGTGCTTTACAATGAAAGAAGATCAATTCAAATTTGGATGATCACTGTTAGTAGACTTCAAATCAGCACTAAAATTCATTATTAATACTTCGCAAACTCCGAGACATAGGCTTACATAACATCACCATAGTACCACTTCAATAAACACACCTAGACAGCTGTTTGTACTTAGTTAAGCGATTATTTCCTTGTTTGCAGTGGCCTATCCTGGGGAGGGCAAAGGGGGCGCTTGCCCCCCGGGTGGCCAAAGGGCGCCAAAAGCCAAAAAGAAGGAAAAGAGAAAAAGAAGGAAAGGAGAAGAAAAGGGAAAGGAAAGGGGGAAGAAGGAAAGGAGAAGAAAAGGGAAAGGAAAGGGGGAAGAAGGAAAGGAAAGGGGAAGGAAAGCAAAAGAAAATTAGAGATGGAATGGGAGGAAAGGAAAAGAAAAAGTAAAATGAAAAGGGGAAGGGGACAATTAAAGGGGAAAGCTTAGGTGAAAAGGAAGAATCTGTAAGGGAAAGGTAAGAAGAGATAAAATTAGGGCGAAAATGTGCAACAAAAATGAGAAAAGAGAACGTATAAAAATAGTAAAGGGGCGACAAAAAGGACAATAAGAAAAGCAAAATAATAGCGAGAAACGAAGGGGTGGTGAAATAAATTGGAAAGAAAAGTGAACTAAGACAAACAAAAAAAGGTGCAGCAAAAATGAGAAGAGAAAGAAAGAAAAACGGATTAAATAAAAAAAGAAAGGGGCGCCAAAAAGGAACAAAGGTTGAGGAAAAGTTTAAGGAATTAAAGGGGTGCTAAAATAGCAAAGGAATGTGGAGCTAACGAAAAATAAAGGACGTCAGAACTGAAAAAAGGGGTTGAAAATAGTTTAAGGAAACGGACGCAAAGAATAGCAAAGGGACATGGAGTTTAAAGGGGAATAATAAGGGGCGTCAAAACAGAAAACAAAAGGAAAAGGGCTGAAAAATAAGGAAAGGGGCGCGAAACCGTCTGTTGATTTAATAAAGCTAGTTGTTGGGAAATTTGAACTAATTGTTATTTAATTACATGCAGGGGCGTTCCCAGACCATTTTTAATGGGGGAGGGGGTGTTGCCGACAAAACTGTCCATTTGCCGACACAATTTCAAAAATTTTCCGGCTCGCTGTGCCAAAAGTTCATCGTCAGTTTGCCCTCCGGGGGTATGTCATCCTGGATACGCCTCTGGTTTGATTTGGTAAATTTCATGGCAGAAAATGTACAATTTGTATGCAGAAACAAACAAGGTGACAAGCACCTCAGCATTAAAAACTCAGCAATGACCACTTTTATAGATACATCTGAGAGAAGTACATCATTAAAAGGAAAGCTGCCTAAATCTTCCCTAATGAAAGCTTTTACATATAACTAAGGCATTATTGTGCATTAGTTATAAAAAAAGGAATCAATTGATCGCAAATTTGATCGATCATTTGCTCAGTGTGAAAATCTCTATTATGGAACAGAAATGTAATATCTCTTAATAATATCCATCCCACTTAAGTCATTTTGAGGCATCAATCTACAGGTGTCTTTAAAACAACTAGGTTTCAAGTAAGGTAATGTATATGAATGAGACTTGATATGGCCTATCAGATGATACCTTAAAAATGTTCCAATTGTCCCCAAAACAGGTGTGTGGTCAGCCCTGCTTGTCTTATCAAAATTAAATAGTCTTAATTTTTCTTTTCCTACTTTTTTTTGCCAACCTGATTTTTTTTGAGGCAGACTTTCCCCACCCTGCTAGCTACACCCTTGCCAAAATAACATCCGAATGCACTCACAAAGCAACACCACTTGCACATGAGCATGAGGAGTGTGTAAATGTGGTCTCAATCACATTTTTTATTTTCTGTGTCAGGATGTATTTTATTAGAGCCGTTATGTTTTTATGTACTGATAATAAAGCATAATCTAGTTTGACAAATGATGCTGTCATTATCCACATTCACCTATGAATAAGCTGCAAGCATCAAGGCAACTTCTTATGTGTTTGCATAAAATTCCAATTAAGATTTATGCCAAAGGTGGGGGATCAATTTGATATCAGTGAATACCACAAAGTTGTAAAGTTTTGACAATGAGAAATTCAAACATATATGCATTTCCAATCTGAAAACCTCAGTGGCCATATTTGCATCACAGCAACAAACATCAACAATATTTCATTAATATGGTATACTCAACACAAATGACTATACGGGGGATGTGCTGCAAACATGGGTCTCATTTTCAGCCTTCTGGTATATAAATGACCCCTGTTTCATGCCAAATTTGGAAGAGTAATGGGTTGTTTTTTCAAAAATATCTCAAATTGTTGAGCAATTAGACAGATTTCGTAAGCCAAAATTGTTTAAAAAATTGTGGTCAATTTAGTCCAAGTTCCCAATCTGAATGAAACCAAAATTCCGAAATTTGCTAAAAAGGACCCCCCAAATCTTTATCTCTTGGCCAGATATGGGTCCCCTTTTCAGCAAAACTTGCGCTAGGATATGGTCCTAATTCCAGACTCAGCGGCAACCTTACCCAAACCAAACTTGAGAACCCCCCCTCTCAAGTGTGTAATCTTTGAAAACAGTGACTGCAACCCTCCCCGCAAAAGATTCTGTTCAAAGCTCCACACCTTAGATTAAAGCACGGCTTTGTGGACGGAGTGTACTGCCACTTCATGTAAAAAGCATGCTGGTATTGAAGCATGCTTTTACAGACACTATTCTGTGAAGCCAACTTCCAAAAACTGTACTTTGTGACAAATGGCAGAAGCAGGAACATTCTACATGCAAAACAACTTTCCTTTTGTTAACAATTGAAGTTTATGGTTAGTTTTGGTCACATTGGCAACAAGTTCTATTTTTAGCCTCCTATTGAAACTGGCACCACACGTTTTGTTAGTACTCACTGTGGAATGTTTAGGACTAGACCCAGGTACAGAGGCTCTTAAAAGTGCCACCAAGATCCATGATAATTATTTCAGTAGGCACCTCTGCAAGTAGTAATGGGTCACGATTACATTTTGCTTTTGGAGCCCTCTCGTGGACCAAAATTTTGATTTATCTAGACCTCGGTTTTGGACATTTTATCTGTTGAAAAGCAACCTTACCAAGATTCTGGCATCTCAAAAAAGAAAAAAAAAAAAACTCAAATTAGAGTGTAACTTTGACATGAAAATGTCTCTACTCATCTCAGATCATCAATCTTATAGCATATAAGGTGTATTATGCTTGTCCCTTTTAATAAATAACATTACGTCATTCATACTAACCACCCATTCTTATAAATACAGAATGACTCCCCTAACATTTTCCCCAATGCAATGATTTTACACATGGTGTTTATTCCCGTTAATAACATCATAGTAAGTTGATTTTTTTAAAGGCGCCTCCTTACTAGATAGTTATCTTGCTCTACCAGTGGACTTTTAAAGCTTCTGTACAATTGGCAGGAATGCAGATAACGATACATGAAATAAACATCATTGTACATTGTAAACATAGTTCTCTAACAAAGCTATGAAGATTCAGACAATTTCATGGTTCTTACCATTCTTTTGTGATGTTCCACCCATTCACAGTGGGCCAGATGTCTCGATTTCGGTCAATAATTAAGAACATCGCTCCACCGTGAGGAGTTTGGTCATTAAAATTGCGATCTCATGTGGTTTTTTGGGATGCTAATCCGAATCTGGTATTTGTTGTTAGATTAACCGTTTTATCCTACAGGGTTGTCCCCCAAAAAACAATCTCTCGATATCGGTCAACCGTTGAGAGTTTGGTAATAAAATTGGTACTAGGGTTTTTGTGATGATGAATCCTAATCGGGCTGCTATTTGCTGTCTATTAACCGTTTTATCTAACAGGGGTCCCAAAACAAAACCAATACCAAAGCGCCCTATTGATACCTTAATTACATATATAAAATAGTTCAACACATTTATAAACGACAGTTTCATTTAGCTTTTACAAACCGAAAACAGCATTTCAGATCGGTTTGTAAAGGGTGAGACTGAAGCAGTTAAAGACAAAACCGAACATGATATTCTATGGGCATACTTGCAGATGGTAAAGGGACCAAAGACTCGCAACAAAATCATTAACAGTTTATAAATAAACATTTCTCTTGATAAAATATTGATACTTTAAAATATCAAATATCAAAAAGATCTCTAGATTATGCTATCTAGGTCATAAATAATATAGTACACTCTTTCCATAGTGTGATTTGATATAAATTGAAATATCTGTGGTTATCCCTTGCACCTAACGACATAGTATTGCAAACCAAAATTCATATTATGTGTAAAACGTCTATATAATCGGTATTGTAACCCACCTCAGACACATCTGATACTGGAAGGAAGAGATTTAAAAAGTCTTTCTTGCAGCTCTTGAAAAATGACAGCCATATTAGTTCAGAAAAGAATGAGAGACTGAATTTCTGTTTAAAATGTTTACCATTCTTCCTCTACATTACCACCTTTCAAATGAATGCATGTACAAAAAGTGGACACAAACTGGATTTCCTATCTTGCGAAAATGGTTGCTATTTCCGGATTGGCAAATTCTATCGCGATGGAAACAAAAAAAAGGATCCCAAACAGACTTTTTGGGAGCACAAATTAAGACACCCTGTATTGAAAAATAAAAATAATAATATATAGAAAAAAAATAAAAAAATTAAAAAAATTAAAAAATATGATAAAATACTAATATTAATTATAATAGCCTTATGGGCACAATGCATAGGACTATATGTGCCCTCCACGCGCCAAAAGAAGATTGTTCTTTATGAGGGGCGTTAGAAAAATGACCCTCTAGATCCTGGAGGCGGGGCTGGTGCAGCCAAATTTTGTTTGTATCATCACATTAAATATAGGGCTTGAACTTTTAAGTGGTGGTTTTGGTTAGAAGGTGGGCAAGTATAGCAAAAAAAAGCTATAGTAATTTTATAACCGAAAGTGCGAAAATAAGTGATCAAATTCGACTCCTGGAATATATATGCATCTTATTCCAAGAAAAGAAAAAGATAAGAAAATAGTTTCAGGACAGTGTATGGATTAAAATAATAAAAAGGGACAATATTATAAGTATATAAAAGACAAGAGAGTTTCCAAGTCATCATAAGGCATTGGATTGATAACAAAACTTGAAAGTGCCAATTTTTTACGCATTTTTTGAAAAAAAAGTCCTGACAAATTTACTTTGGTTTCCGTACTTCAGGTTTGTGTTTGGGGTACCCGGGATTCCATAGAGTCAAAAACAATTTCAGGCTTTACTATTGTTGGATGTTTACTGGGTATGGAGGAACATAAATGACATTTTGAGGGGCTCGATTTTGAATTTATTGACACCCCATGGGCCCACTGTGCATTTGACGGGTGATATAGAATGGCTATGCAAATGCCGCCCTGAGTTTTATTGCTTACATGTGTGTCTAACAATGTTGCAAATGCTATACTCTCCGTCATAATTCCTTTTCTCTGCATCAAGACTAAGCTACGCCCCATTCCCGCCAGACTGACAGAACCATGACAATGCGCAAAGGAAATACATAGATGTGTGTTACACGCAGCAACTCTACACACACGTATATAGATGCCTATTTCAGAAAAGGAATTGTGACAGCGACTATAGTTGCATTCCACAGGCATGTTGTTTGATTTTCTCTGTCGGGTGATATGGGCAGAGCCATCTTGTCTTACTTAGGCCACACAATGATTGAAAAAAAAAATCGTTAAAGATCACCTTAATTGTAAATGTTTGAAATGCAGCCTCGTTCTTCCATGCAAAAATAGTGGCGATACCATTCTATATGAGTTGAAAAAGTCATGGCCATGTTTAAAAATGATACTGTTATTCTCTTTATCTTTAAGAGAGCATGTGTGGTCCAATGGAAAAGTGCAGGACTCATTATCATTAGACTGTTGAAGTCACAAGTTCGAGCCCGCCGTGGCCAACACGTTTGTGTCCTTGGGCAAGATACTTA
This sequence comes from Ophioderma brevispina, assembly GCA_023653785.1. Classification (NCBI taxonomy): domain Eukaryota; kingdom Metazoa; phylum Echinodermata; class Ophiuroidea; order Amphilepidida; family Ophiodermatidae; genus Ophioderma; species Ophioderma brevispina. The sequence continues at coordinate 23,648 of JAMKCH010056607.1, read as the reverse complement.
GTCTCAATTGCCTCATTGACCCAAGCAACAATTGGGGAGCTGTTATGGGTGATATTACAAACTAAGTGCTGACAGGGTGGTACGTCTAGCCAGCTGCCACCTAAACGAGAAGTGAAATGATTGTGACGATTTCCTGATGGCAGCGTAATAATTGGCAGTTTCACCTTGAGCACACCGTAGGGTGGAAACGTTACTATTATTATTATAATATTGCACCCAAATGAAACTCGCTGTTTTACTGAACTCGGTCTCTCAACACTATATCTCTGTGCTTCCCTTCAGAGAATTAATTAATGGTCACATGCTTAAAATTCATTGTTCATCCAATCACAGTTGAGTAGTACTTCTTCAAACCAATCGTCTCCCATTGTAGTCGTCAGAATCTGCATTTAAATGAGAAATTAATACAGGCAATTAATACATTACAATGAAAAATAAGTATGATGAATTTGTTAAAGCATAAGGGATGTTATTCAAATTTGTGCAAATCTACGACCTACTCGAAACTCCTTGAGTATATATCCTAAAATAAGCCAATCATGTTCTCTTTAATAACATTCATTTCAATTCCTGTTTGCACTTTCTGTACTACCCTTTTAACTTTTGGGGATATAATTGATTATAAAAGGAACCAATCATTGTTATTTAGAAAATAGTTTTCAGTTTGTGGAAATTACATCTTCCTGTGCTGTGTCATATAGTATTTGTGTCATACCATTTTTTCCTTCAAAATGCATATAAAAAGCACGCCTCTAGAGAGTAGACCTTTCAAGGCCAAGTTCTACATTAAACATTGACCGAGGTGGGGGGGGGTGACAATCTTACTAGAGTTGTAAATAATATATCAATAGGAAATGTTAACATTTGCCTTTTGGCAACCAATGACAAGTAGGACTGATTTCTATCTCGCCTGGATTAAAGGTGCAACAAGAGATTTTGAGGCACCCAAATATTGTGTCATAGTAATTTCATATAGATTAGACACTCAATAGATTTCTTACCTTGTATTTGGCTAAAGAAATATCTTACAAGAGAGAAAAAAGGTGATTTTGATTTGCTGAAATTTCAATATAAAACATAGGCTGAATTTTGTATTTGCTCCTATACGAAATTAGAAATTCCACAATTTTTGTACCAAAGAAACATTTCTCAGCTTAATCCTTTCAGGTAGGGATATTTTGATGGAAAGCTTTACATCAGGGCAAAAATCGGTACTTTTTGAATTTTTAGGGACACCTGACATGTGAAATTTCTCGTTGCACCTTTAAGTTTTTGATCATCTTTTCTCCAAATTGGACTACAGACAATAATTATTGTGTCCATCTGATTAAATCTTGATTATAATATGTAGAATTTTGAGTGCAATAATTTTAAGCTATCCATCTAATACAGACATTTTTAAAGCAAAATTCTACTTGGAACACAAGTTATTTACTATAGTGTTATACTAGATTTAGTTCTTAGAAATGGCTTTTCAGTGCTTTATTTATCATGTTAATGCTAATGAGAATTTTGTAATCTCATCCCCTGACTTAAAGGCACTATCAGTGATCCATCCGAAAGAATCAAAATATTTAAAATATGCAGGAGTAGATCAAAAGTAAAGGATAGGTCTGTACAATTTTCATAAGTTATATTTTGAAAATGAAAAATAAAAAAAAAGAAGAAAACAGCACTGTTCAAAGACACAAATCTCACAAATTACGCATTGCAATAAATGTCTCTATGAACATTATTGACCAAACTATTCAATTGTTTTGCCCTCATTAGGTTGCTTTTGGTCTTATCACTTGCAGTGTATGTTAGGATACCTATACTTAATACAGACATGCAAAAATCTGGTTTTTTTTTTAATTTTCTGATTTAGCAAATCACTGATAGTGCCTTTAATCAAAATAAAGCTGAGATTTGTACCCAAAATAAGGTTGAGTTTTTTTTATACTATCTTAACTGTTGGTCTAAGTGTTTCTATTTTGTGCACACAGTAGCCTATGGTGCACTTTGATACAAACATCAGCTAAAAACAAGAACCAGTTGTGATTTGGGAATATATTTTTCAGGATATCTAATAAATCACACTAAAAAGGCAGCAAAAAAAAATCAAAATGCACCTTAAATGAGCAACAGTTTTAAATGAAAAAAAACAGATTTATTTTTTTCTTTTTTTTTAAACTAGAATTTCACTATATTCACAGAATACAACACATGGGCAACCAGGTTTACCTTTTAGATTTACTTTTTGGTAGCAACATCAATCAATCAATCAATCAATCAATCAATCAATCAATCAATCAATCAAATAAAATAAATACATCCAGCATGACAGCTGAAAGCTGGTTCTTCCAGCACAACGGTGGCCAAAAAAAAAACAACAAACCCACATATCTCTCTGATCTGGAACATTTACACAAATATTGACTTGTTCCAAAGATTGAAAGAAATTCAAGAAAATTGGCACAAAAACAACATATTCCAAACTAACTTTAAATTTTTGCTTTGAATGAAAGTTACTAATATTGTGTACTACAGACAGGATCACACACAAAATGTTTTCTTCCTTGCAATCGGAAAACACTTTTCTTGACATTTCCTCAATTCAAAACCAATTCTTAATTACTCTATTCTCATGATTTCCTCAACCCACTAAACTTAATTTCTGGAATATTGCTCACATGCTTTGCAGCTTTGATTTGGATATTTATCTAGTATGACTACTGCTTGACTGATGGATGGGGAAGCCTGCAGGAGGGAGACAGACATGGTACTAGTAGCAGAGCAGATTGGTTACAAATTGTGGGGCAATTGTGCATTTGATGACAACTCTCTGAAATTCAGAGATTTGTTCAAAGATTTGTTTTTGTTATACGGGCATTGCCGATTTCTTATGTTTCATGGTGGGGGAAATGGAAGGTAACATGGGGGGGGGGCCAATTTGCTTCAATCTTGTTAAAATGTTAATCAAATAGTTTGTTTGGTTGTTAAGGATTCCAACTATGTATAGTTTGTTCATGTATAACCTATGGTTTTGGCATTGTGGAGTAAAATGTTAAAAATAGCCAAAAAGTCCTATTTCTAGTTGTACAGGGGCAAACAAAATTGCTTACATTTTGATAAAAAAAAATTAAGCAATATGTACAGCTAGAAAAGAGAATGGAAATAAGAAATAGAAAAAAAGCACCTGGATCTGTAGGTTTCTGGCCACGCCCTTGTAAAAAGCCATTCTGGACACACCCTTGTAAACGGCAATCCTGGGAAAAAAGTTGCAATATATAGAAACCATCCCCCATGTTCATAAATGAGATCGTAATTGGGCAAGTCATCATTCATTAGAAAGCAGAGGACTTCTCCTTTACCATAATCTTCCCATTGGTGGGATCAATCCATTCCTTAAATCTGACAAAGTGTCCCAACACTTTTTTTTCCTGGATTGCAGCTTTATCATACAAACTTTCCTGGTTGGTATCAGAATTTTTCAAACTTTCAAATCACAAGACTTTAGCAAATTTATTCAAAAACTTTTGATGGTAAACTTATTTCCGAAACAAGGTGCAACACGAGATTTCACATTGTTACTTAAGAAATGTGAAAATTCTGACTTTTGCACTTCTGTAATGCTTTCTATAAAATATATCCCCCATTTGAAAGGATTAAGCTAATAAGTAATTTCTTTGGTACAAAATTGTTATATTTCTCATTTCCATAGGACAATACCAAAAAATCACCAAGTTTTCTATTAAATGATGAGAAATATAGAAAATCCCCCTTTTGTTTTCACTTTTAAGAATTTCTGTTAGCCAAATAAAAGGTGAGATCTAGTTGAGCATCTAATCGTCTAACTACTACTTAGTCTGCAGATCCAGATGCTACGAAATCTCTCACTTGCCTCATCAAGTTCCACTGGCATCATCTAGCTGGGTATATTACAAGATCAGGATGTATAGTTGACAAAATAACAAACAACTTGGACACTTCAAACATTGTCAGTTTGTTTTTAAACAATGAAACAACCATGCCCTTAAATCAATTCCAATCATTCTGATGAAATATTTACCCAATTGTCTAATTTGTGTATTCTGGAGGTGCTATCAGAAGGGAACAGACCTGAATCAGCTGGCTGCGAGTTGTACTGTTTGTGAGATCTGTTACTTTGTGTTAGCTAGGTCTAGGCCATCCTACTTCAAAGTGGTGCCATCTGTTTTATGTACATGACATTGTATTGATGATGTGGATGTGATCTCAAATTGTTGGGCGCACCTTTAGCTTGGCTTTGGACCGTTACGGCGGTCCGGTAAGTGTAAGGGATGCGGTCCGTAGCGGTGTGCCTATACTGTTCCGTGTTGCAAGCACCGAAGAACCCGCGACAAAAACATTCAATTTTCCGCTAGGTTCTCTGGGTTCAGACCCAATTACGCTACATATTCAAAACCAAACATAGTAACGGACCCTCTGATGCAAAATCTCCATAGAACCCCTTCGTTTTCCGGAATAACGTTAATCGCTCGCGCCGTACTAATCATATTCTCTTTCGCAGTCTGTGACACAGACTACACACATTCCGGACCGCCTAGGAAACCTAGCCAATAAAAATAAAAAAAAAAAAAACAAAAATTGCGGGATTTTCTAGTTGCCATCACGATATATGTTACATACGGATGTTCCAAATATGGTGAAAATATATGAGGGGTTGCTCGAGATTACCCGATGACCTAAAAAAATTAATTTCTTTCGGCATGGGATGTAATCAAGAGAAGTTCTCCTTTTTTCCTTGCGAATTTAAGGAATATTTTTAACGTTTTTAAAAACCCTGTATAATGGTTTTCCTCCACGTAACACGCCATATTGGGTCATGTCACATCGTGACCCATGAGTTTCATTCACTCACATTGTGACCATTTGAGCAGATAACACGCTATATAGCAAGTTCCCATTCGCGCAGCGGTCTAAGGACTTACCACTTGCATTATTTTCCCCCCGTTTGTCCCTGGGTTCGAATCGGTCAAGAGAAGTTTGATTTTTCTGTGTTTATTTAAGTTTTGTTCTTGTTTGAGCTGTTGGTTACCAGTAAAAATGTGCCGTTGTTTTGCTTTTTTTCTCCCTTTTCCCCCCTTTTTTTCCTTTTTTAACAACCTACCCAGCTTAAATTGATCCGAAGTTGGGAAGAGTCAGTCCAAATGAAACATTATAATAATGAAAAAATTACAACAGAAACAAAAGAATAAATTTAAACATATATAAGATACAAAATAAAAATTCACAAGATTAACAATTGAACACTGGATGAAAAAAAGAAAACGCTAAATTACAAGACAAAAGAAAAACAAATACATATAAGATTTTAAAAGAAAAACAATATTCACTTAAAATTAATTAAAAATACATAAATAATCTAAGCAAATTAATTTAAATAACACAAGTTAATGACAAAATAAATTAAAAAAAAAAAACAAATGCACATAATGAAAATACACCCATAAACAAAGTACTAAAAATAAAATGAACTAATAAAAATAAACTCTTTAAAATAATAAAAAATAAAGATAAGTTGATAAACTATAATAATAAAACAAAATTACAATGGAAAGCACACGATAAATTTAAATCTAAATACAATACAAATAAAATTCAAAAGAATTCAACAATCGAACAATGAGTGAAAAATAGAAAACGCTAAAAGATACCTAAAAACAAAAGACGGAAACAAATAAAATTTAAGAAAAACAATATTAAATTAAATTAAAATACATAAAATAATATAGAGTCAGAAATTCAATAAACAAAAATTTTAAGGCCATGTGAATTGGATTGTTAGTTCCGGTTGACCTGTTCGAAAGAAAGGAGGTCACTAATATTCATTTTCATTATTTTCAAGATTTCATATAAACGTTTACGTCTCTGGTATACGATGGTGTCTAAACGCTAAATTCATATATCTCACATCAACTTTATAAATTGGAATACTTTTAGTAATATTTCCTTCAAAAAAAAATGCAATTTTCAGATGAAATATGTAAGCTCGATCGCGATATGATCAGGAAGCAATGGTGGGAAATCTAAACTTTTCATTATTTAACCACTACGTAAACCCCCTCAGCCAAAAAATATGTTAAAAGGATCATAACAGTACATGCCTGATATATGAGAGCTGAAGTTAGATTTGTATTTAAGATTTCCGAAAATATGAACTTTTCAACCAAATAATGAAAGTTTTGACAAATGAAAATCCTGGTGGGCGGGTAACTGGAAACTAAATATCCCATTCCTTGGCCTAATAACAAAGTTAATAACAAAAAAATGTAAACAATAATACCAAATGCAACTAAAATACACAAAGAATACACGTTGACAAAAATAACAAAACAATTTGGACACACTTCAAACATTGTCAAGGTTTGTTTTTTAAACAATGAACAATAACTGCCCTTAAAAAATCAATTCCAATCATCTGATTAAATATTTACCCAATTGTCTAATGTGTGTAATTCTGCAGTGTCTTCAGAGGGAAACCTAGACCATGAATCAAAGCTGCTGCGAGTTAACTGTTTGTGCGAATCGTTACTTTGTGCTGCTAGGTTAGGCCATCCTACTTCAAGTTGCCATCTGTTTTTAGGGTACATGACATGTATGCGATGTGAAGTGATCTCCAATGTTAGCGGGCGCGCGGCACACCTTTAAGCTTGGCTTTGGAAAAACCGTTACGCGGTACGTAAGGGAAGGGATGCGGCCCGTAGCGGTGTGCCTTACTTTCCGTGTTTGCAAGAACCGAAGTACCGACAAAAAACGTTCAATTTTCTCGCTAGGCTTCTATGGGTTCAGACCCATACGATACATATTCAAAACAAAACATAGAACGGACCCTCTGATGCAAATAATCTCCATACACCCCCTTCGTTTTCCGGAGTTAACGTTAATCGCTCGCGCAGTACTAATAAATACTCGTTCGCAGTCTGTTTGTTTGTTTGTTTTTTTGTTTGTTTGTTTTTACTGTCCACACGCCCCTCAGAGGAGCCAAGCGGACAGCACTCTGGTACTAGAGCGATGAAGTGCAGGTAACAGACCGGATGATCCCATATCTTTGCGATAAGGTCTGCAAACGTTTACTGCTAGGATGACTCCACTGCCACGGGACCAACAAGCTTTAAATGACTCTCCGAACAATGAGGCACTGGGCACCCATTGCATACACCTGCACCTTCTACGCAATGGGTGGGAGCGAGGAGAAATTCCATATTCACACTACATAAAGCTCGTGATTATGCAATTTCCGACCTTATAGGAACATTTGAGTATGAAAAAGAAAACAGACCTGCGGGGCTCGAACCAGGGTCGCCGGTCGTCTATCCTGCCGCCGGTTCAGCGCCTTAGACCGCTCGGCCACCTCGGCCACAGACTACACACTTGCCGGACCGCCGTAGGAAACTGTAACCAAATTGGGGATTTCTATGTTGCATCACAATATAGTTACATAGCGGGATGTTCCAATATGGTGAAAAAATATATGAGGGGTGCTCGAGTTTAACCCGATGACCTAAAAATTACATTTTTTCGGCAGGGATGGAATCGAAGAGTTCTCCATTTTCCTTCGGAAATTGAAGGAATATTTTTAACGTTTTTAAAATAACCACTGTATAATGGTTTCCTCCACGTAACAGGCCATATTGGGTCATGTCATTGTCAATCGTGACCTCGAGTTATCTTCCATCACCTTGTGACCAATTGAGCAGATTACACGATACTATATCAAGTTCCTATGTAGCGCAGCGGCTAAGTTACTTACAACTTGCATTATTTCCCCGTTGGTCCTGGGTTCGAAACCGGTCAGAAAAGTTGATTTCATTGTTGTTATTAGTTTTGTTCTTGTTTGAGCTGTTTGTTTACCAGGAAAGCATGGCCGTGTTTTGCTTTTTTTTCTCCCTTTTCCCCCCTTTTTTTCCTTTTTTTAACAACCTACACAGCTAAAATGAATCACGAGTTGGGAATAAGTAGGACAAAATGAAAAAATTATAATAATGAAACAAAAATTACAAAAAATTCAAAGAATTAAACATTGAACAATGAGTGAAAAAAAGAAAACGCTAAATTACATAAAAACGAAAAAACAAATAACAGATAAGATTTTTAAAAGAAAACACATAAAATATTACTTAAAATTAATTAAATTAATAAACAAAAGTAATGAACAAAAATAAATGTAAAAAATATAAGAAACAAATGCAAACTAAATGAAAATACACCAATAAACAAAGTACTAAAATAAAAATGAACTAATAAAAATAAAAATCTTTAAAATAATAAAAAATAAGAATAAGTTGATAAACTAATAATAATAAAACAAAAATTACAATGGAAAACAAAAGAAAATAAATTTAAATATAAATAATCAAAAATAAACAATTGAACAATGAGGAAAAAATAGAAAACGCTAAAAGATAAATTAAAAAGAAAAGACGGAGGAAACAAATAATTTAAAAGGGAAAAAACAATATTAATTAAAACATTTAAAAATACATAAAATAATTAAGACAGATTAAATAAAAAACAAAAATATTAAGGCCAATGGAATGGACTGTTAGTTACGGTTGACTGTTTCCTTCTTTGAAAAAAGGAGGTCACTATTTCATTATTTCTTATTTCAAAGATTTCAGATAAATGTTTACGTATTGGTATAAGATGGTGTCTAAACCTATTTTAATATATCTAACATCAGACTTTATAAAACAGTTGGATACTTGTAGTAATATTTCCTTCAAAAAAAAAAAAAAATTCAAGGAGGAATATTGTAACTCGCGCAGAGTATGATTCATGGAAGCAATGGTAGGGAAATCTAAAATTTTCCTTATTAACCACCTAAGGTAAACCCCCTCAGCCACCAAAAATATGTAAAATGATCAGAACGGACTGCTGTATTATGAGAAGCTGAAAGTTATGATCTGATTTAAGATTCCGAAAATAGACTTTACACCAAAATAATTGAAAGTTTTGACAAAAATTGAAAATTCAGGGTGGGCGGGTAACTGGAACTTAAATATCCAATTCCATTGGCCTAAAACAAAAAGTTAAATAAACAAAAATAAATGTGAAACAATATAACAAAAGCCAACTAAAATACACACAAATACACGTTGATAAACTATGAAAAGCACGGAGTTTGTTCAGGAAAGATTGTGCTTGGTATTATAAAAAACTAATTACATAAAAAACATTCCAATAATAAATAACACTGAATGCGCATAAATACAAACAACGTTAGTAAGTAATTAAAAGTTAAAAAGGAATAATTCAAAATTTTTAATTTAAGTAATTTTAATTGCAAGATTGGATGAGTTCTATTAATTTAAATGAGCAAAATTATTAAAAACTAAAAAATTTATAATTTGGCTTTTTTTAAAAATAAAACACGAATATTCAAAATGGAAAAAAAGGGACAAATACATTAAAAAAAGAATACGAGAAAATGTTTTTAAACAATTATAAAAATAAAATAGAAAACCCTTTTTTCATCATAAAATTAAAATAAGATTTAACAAATTATAATAAAAAATGAAAATGCTCAAAAAACAAATATACATCAATTTATAAAAATAATTAAAATATATATTTTTTTCAAGTAATTTTTTCAATTTCAATTTGTGAAAATGAGAACCTGAATTGGATGGGTTGTGTTGGTGGCAGGGGTGATTGGCAAACCACCCTTGTATAATGTGGAACACTGGCGTTGATGGAAAGAGAACCCGGGGGTAGTTGGGAAATGCACAACTCTGGGAGGTTGAGATGGAAATCTGGTAGCGGTTTTTGGTATGCAATGAGGTATTGCCATTTATATTCCGTCAAGCGCTTCTGCCCAAATCATATAGCGCATGACGAATCATTGTAATACCAAAAGGACCATGGGTAGTTGGGATGGGTAGTTGGGAATTGGCCCTATAGATAAAAAAGGAATAGGTGTGGAGGGGTAATGTAGAAAAATGTGCCCTGGTATAGTTGGAAGGAGGAACCTGAGTTACTTGGGAAAGGGCCACTCTTTGTGGATGAGCAGGGGGATCTGTGTTGTTGGAAGGACGCTCTGTGACAGCTGTGTAGGGCTCCCAGACAGTTGTGGAAGGGGTCTTGGAAAGTTCGAAATGAAGAAAAAGACATTGGACTTTGGGGCACTGATCGTAAAAAGGCCTGGTATAGTTGCAAAGGGGCACTGGGTCGGTAGTCAGACAGGGACCCTTAAGGTGGTGACAGTTGATTAATGCTACAGGTTAGTCTGATAAGGTCCACAAACAACTTAAACTGTTCATACTATATTCTTGTATTGTCAATAGATATATATTTTTTAATGATTTCAAACACTTTTGTATAAGCAGTTGCAATAAAACTTCACAACTTCAATCTGATCTGTGTGTCTACCGTTTCTTTCTACATCCGAACCACATAGCAAACCCAAACAAGGCTCAGTCCTTGGGGCGCCCCTTTCAGGGGGAAAGGAAGGGGACAGGGGGAGGACGCAGAACACCCATTCACACCGTCCTACCACCGATCGCATCCTCTCCCTCCTCTCCCCACCCCATCCATCGCTCCCTTGACTTCCTATTCATATATAGCCTATTTCCTCCCTCGACCTTATACCCCTTGACATCCCCATCTGACCTCGCTTTTCACCCGCTCCCCCTTTCCCCAACACCTACTTCCTACTCCCTTCCGCTCTGCTCCCACCCCCCCCGCTCACACACCCCCTTTCGACTTTATGCCTCGCCCACCCCAACACCACCTCTCCTCCCCCTCTTCACCTCTTCTAGTACTCCTACCTAACATTCCGTGTCCCATCCCCCCCACCCCTCCGCAAACCTTACCACCCTCCCCCGTATCTGACTCTCAACCTTTAACTTTCTCTCCTCCTACCACTCACCACAACTCTTTTCAACCCTTCTCCTCCCCCCATAGGTTCTCCACTTCATCTCCACTCCTACTACCTCAACTTCCCCCCTACCCCCCCCCTTCTTTTACTTCATCCCACCTTACCTCCCTCTTTCCCCCCCTCCCCACTACTTTCCTCCCCCCAGTATCCTTTTTCCTTCCCTTGGTGGATGTCTCTTCTGCAACTTATACCAATGTCCCTTCTTGATGTTAGAGCTTTATTTTAATTTAAAACATTACCATTGTCATGTCTTGTAGGTTGATCAGAATGACACCAAATTTGACAAGTTGGAAGTGTTTGGGAAAAACCTGTTCAACCAAAAGCATCTGGGCTGTTAAAGACACTATCAGGGATTTATCCAAGAGAGTCAAAATATTTAAATTTGCAGGACCATAGCGTTTAAAAGTGAATGGATAAGTCGAAGAATTATCATAAGTTGCTTTTTCCGTTGAAGAAGGGACGGAAAAGGAAGAAAATGGCAGTGTTCAAAAAGATACAAAATCTCCATCAATTATGTGTTGTAGTTTAAGTGTCGTTCGAACATAATGACTAAATACCCGATTTTGTTCTTATTAGGTTTGTTATGGCCTATCATTTGTGGGTATGTTATGATACCTATTTACTTGTACAGGAATGCAAAAAATCGATGTTTTATGATTTTTCGATTTTGTGATACAGCAAATCAACTGATAGGCCTTTAAATGGTAACTTATTAGAATGGGCACACAAACATGCCCCTTGCACTGATTACCAATAATAAAAATCGAGCGAGTTGGCGAAAGCTCTTTCGCGCCCATCGAGGACAGCGTTCCAATGGTGCAGAGTTCCAATGGTGCAGTGGCTCATACAGAAAGCATGAAACAATTTTGAATACCCCATAGATCAGTTCCTCAAGTTTCATTCTATGGAGCTTTGGTAAATATCCACCCATTTCTATGGAAGCAGCATTTCCTACATTTTAACAATTCAGGGACATATGGAATGTTTAGGAAGTTGAGTAATGGTTCATTTAGGGGGTCATTGAGGTAATGTAAAATCGGCCGAAATGATGCGTTTCTACCAGAAATAAATGAGTACTAAAACAAATGCTCATAAATTGCTAAATAGATCATGAGTGTTCAGGGGTCGAGGGTCAAAGGTCATTTTGAGGGGTAGGTTCAAATATCCATTCGTCAGTCCCAACACGTTTCATGAAAATCCATCACAGTCTGTCTGTTACAAAGTGTAAACAGATTAATAGAAAAAGATGGACAACATCATACAAGCTATCCCGTATAGCCCAAAAGGTATTTGCTTGTGGGTATGGAACAAAATAATTTGGGGCTCTTTTAAAAAGAAATAATAATTTTAAATTACCCCCCATGGTTCAATTGTTTACAATATGCATTCAACCTGCAACTGGAAAAAGTAGATTTCCTTTTTAATTGCGGCTCGCCTTCCAGCCACAGCGTAAGGCCAATGTAGAGAGGACTCTTTCAATAGTCACAATTGTGGCAGTTCTGCCATGACAAATGGGTGCGCAGACAAATGCAAGAACAAATTCCTGGCAATGACCTTTGTGAAAGCACACAGTTCTGGTCTTTAATGACCCTTGTCATTTTCTAACCCGTTAATGTTCACAAAGGACACGCTGCAAACCCCAATAGTTCAGCTCGGGAATGACGGAGTGCCCAATTCAATGATGGATGGTGCAACATATGAACGAGCATCTATCCATGAAAATTGCCATGATGTCTAAAGCCATGGGGTAAATTGCCGCAGCAGCTAAATGTTATGTCCGTGAAGTTATTACCGATGGCTTCCCACTAAACAAACCTTTCCCAAGGGTTGATTGCAACAGAACTTGACAATCACAGTTAAGATTTTGACTTAATTGAGTAAAAACCACTACTCGCACAAATGCATGTTACACATTGCACACAAACAGACATACAGACACACACATTCACAAAAACACAACAAAATATTGTGAAAATAGTGCTGTCTTGGCAAATTCTTTGGGAGGGTAAACTTCATTTGGGAGGGTTTGTAGAGTCAAAATAAAAGAAATATATCAAAAAGGTTGTTGGAATAGGTTGTTAACATTTTTTTTTATTGCGGGAGCAGTAACAGCATTTTTGTTTTTAAATTGATTTGTTGGGACAACTAAACCACTCCCCTGCAAAAGAATTCGAGTGCTGTTAAACAAGTCATTTTCAAGGAAAATAATTTAGTATTAGAAAACAATCTTTTTGTGCATTAAAATTGCATTATTTCTCCTAGATGATAAAATTCAATTTGAAGCTTCTGTGAAAATAGGTGAAAATAAAAATTTCTTATGTAATTCTACCGTATGCACAACAAAAAAGCACCTACTAGGTCAAAGTTAGGATTAGTCCCTTTTATTTGAAAACCCAAGATTAGATGCAATATATTACAGTTGAAATTCATAGATATTATATGGTATTTTTCAATCACAGAATATACCCATATTTGTATCTGTCTAGGAATATACAGATGGTGTCTGGAATAATTAAGTTACTCTACCTAAAATGCACCCATTTTCTATTGTGTATTCATAAAGCCCATCCAGAAAATTAGGAACTAAAACATGCCCATTTTTTTTTCAAAGGTCTCATAACCTAAAGTGCCTTTTAACATAATTTATTAGGTAAATTAAAAAAAAAGTTTCTTGTGGTAAGCTGCTAATATTTTGTTTCTTTTATTTATTGGCAAATTCAGCAAATCTATATCTACTTAAGGGGGCGTTAAAGCAGGAATTCAAAGGAACCTTTTTTGCCGTATCTTAATTGTTCCAACATTATATAAAAAGTAACGTATTGGAGAAGGAAATGACTCTATAGAATCCAAATATTGATAATATTTTCCAAAAATGGTATTGTTTTGAGAATCATAAAAATGGTGTTTTCACTCATTTTTTTTGGTTCCATAAAAAAAATATAGAAACGGTATAAATCGGCCTTATTCATTTTTGATTTCCAGAGTCAAGTTCTAGGGTCGGTATTTCCTTTTTTCAAATTCTGCACTATTTATCAAATATTTGCAAAAAAGGCCAAAATCCGTGTGTTTCAATTCGGAACAACGCCAAGATTGTTCAACGGTGACATAAATTCACAATTTTTAACCAAAAATGAAAAAAACTAAAAAATACCGACCCTAGGATTTGGATATGCTCTATATGATGCATTTAATTTCTTAACCTGTTGCTGATACGGATTTCGACGTAACTGGGAACGAAAACTCACCCAAATTATCGCCGAAAGTGTGAAAACAGCGAAAATCGCCATTTTGGTCCAAATATTGTCCCGTTTCGTTACAAAATATAGACCTTATTCCAAAACACAAGCGTTTCATCTTTTATTCTTCACATGCTCTGCACCAGTCAAATTACTTATGTTGCAAAAGATATCACATGGGCAAACCCATTTTACAATTGCATACAAGTTCCCATGGGAAAGAGTCATATCGAAACGATGCATCAAGGCGTTTATGATGGCTCATTACATCGCGCGGGAATAGCACAAGAGCGTATGCGCATACGCGAAATTACCCGCCCTTTAACAGTTCAGCCCATGTGATTGTTTTTGGTCAAAAATGCGTAACATAGTAAAAGAACATGAACCAAAAGATGAGGAAAAAGGAAAAAATAAAATATATAGATTCTGTAAAATATATGGAAAGAAAAAAAGAAAAACCATGTTAATGCCACTTTAAACATGAAAAAAAAAAAATAAAAAACTGGCTATTTTGACGAAGTTCCTGACTTACAGCCCCCTTAAAAAAATGCCCGAGAAGGAAAACTCAATGATTCTTAAAAAAAAATAATCATTAGATTAAATCAGCATTGATGTCACACAAATCAGTATTTGATGTAGCAACACTTCTTGCGACCTTTTGCGACTATTTTTTTATAGTGAAAATACATTAATTTAAAAAAAAAATAATTCTGCATTCTGGACTTTTGGCCCACCTACATCTTTGTTCATCACCCAAATGTCAAGACTCTCCACACACCAGGAATTGAATAGGCGCAACTGAAAGAAACCAGTGCGTGATGATGCGCGGGGCAACTTGTGGCTAGAAGACACAAAATGGAGTACGTTCACGCGGCAGATACAAACAAAAGCCAACAAATTGTTTGCCTATTAGGTGAGGAACAATGTATAGAAACAAACTTTAGGCAAAAAAAAATATAGTTTGTCGCAAAGCTGATGAGTGTTTTGAGAACTAATGCTTGGGTTATGCGCTTTTTATTTTATTTTTTTATATCAAAGTTCTTCTGTTCAAAACAAATGAATACGATACTGGGGGACTGACCCAAACACAAACAAAGATAGCTCTGGCAGTCAGGTTTGCGTCCACATAGGCGGATAAGAGGCAAGGATCATCTATTACTAGTATTATCCTTTCACTATTGTACATAAGTGTTGATAAAAAAAAGTCCCAGAAGCCAGTGGCTGGCATGGAAGGGCACTTGAAACTAGTGGACTGTTGGACTCAAACCTCAACAAAACTCTATATCGGACAGTGAGGTGGTCACCTAGGAGTGATCAGAGGCATGGATCTATTCTAGATATTATATCTTCAGTATTTTACTGAAGTGGTTAAAAAAATTAATTGAGTAGTAAAATCATCTAAGTTTGATTTTCGTCTGATGCATTTTGATGACTTGCGGCGGACTATAACTAATTATTAACTGCGTATTTAATGTTTCAATCAAACTACAGTAATATGAGAACACAAAAATTAAATGATGATTTATCAAACTTGAATGTCCGAAAATTGCATTAGAAAAAGGGTTATATGAAAGTGTTAAAAAATCAAAATTAAAAAGACTTAAATATGACATGAAGCAGTAGATTAACTTTCACCCTGCGGTGTGGTGTTGTTTGAAAATATTGCCGCGGTAGGTTCCACGAACCTCACAAAACAAGTCTCTTACACAATAAGAAATGGGGCGTGATGCCATACATAAGAGGGCTATCAATGGAGAACAGACTAAACGAGAGCATCAAGGATGCTGTGGCTTACTCAGATTTGTGGTGTTGAGATGTACAATGAAGTGAAACCACTTATTAGGTAGGATACAAGCAACAAATGGCATGCTAGTGATAATTCCCAGATCCTAACGTCCCTTAACTGCATTTTTCCACTTTTCGAAAATCTTCTGGTTTTTAGGTGAAAATTGCCCCTAGATCTAACAAATAAGGCTACCACCTTTGGCGGTGATCGTCAGGTAGGTAGTCTTTTCAGAACTCACGGAATGTTAGGGATATAGACCTATAGCAGTGAAATTTGCTTCATTGTTAAGCAAAAACAAAAAATCAAGTTGTTTCCAGTAGGTAGTACCAAAACCTAAAGGTAAAACTGACACACTTTTCATTTTAATTTAAAAAAATAGAAAGAAACTGAAAAGGCGTTTCCCCAGAAATTGCTCAAATTGTGCTAACTGGCAAGTCAAGACAGTTGCAATCATACTGGATTGTCCAATTATTAGTTTATGAAAACAAAAAAATGGATTTAGGATCACTTGGAAATCTTATCATTTCTGTTTTGTCTAAAAATGCAAATCTCCTCCGTTAATAAAAGAAAAACAACAAATATGGTAAAATGGCTCCAAAGTAAATGTATGTGGCCTACTACTGGACCAACAAAATTGAATCCCCGGCCGAGGCAAAATACATTACCCAACCCATCAACCCAAACCCATTGGATCCTGTAACCATCAATTACCTGACTACCCCCACCAAGAGAAGATACCACGTAGCTTCCACAATGCATTGCTTTCCATTGGAGAGTTTTGTAAGGTTGCATGTGATGTTAGGATGAAACGCTCTTAAAATGCAAGGTTGTGATCAGTACTGTCAAATTAACCATGTTTCATCACACGACCACATCAGGACCTCCATCAACACCCCTCCATTCGGAGCAATTGGCATTGTGGGAGCTATTGAAATCTTCTCTGACCCCACATCAAACCAACCCAACTCCACCACACCAGAATAAAGGGAATTTGGCCCGTGTCAACCACTGTTTAGTACTCCATCAACAGGGGCAGTCCAAACCGCTACAAGACAAAGAATATAGGTTTAGAAAAATATTTTAGCACAAGTTTTGCTTAAGGTGGTATATCAGGGCTTAAACAGTAAAATTTAGATGACATTGAGGATTTAATAGGAAGGGCTTGTGTATGGGCCCAGGCCAGGGAGATAGTAACAGAAATTAATTACAGACACATTACTGCTGTTTTCTCAATTATTACAACTTGAAGAAAATAGAAAAAATGAACTTTCTTCCATGTGACACTTCCCCATTTCTTCACTCCAGAAAGGCAGAAGCAAAACTACATCCTCACGGTTCAGAATGGCAAGAGTTATTAAAACTGAGCTAGGTATGAAGCTAAATTGCCTTTGTATAGGCATTCCCCTTCCGTCAGCACACCACTTACTACAAAATAAACCTTTTTTAGGAAAACTGTCCCACACTGTCATCCACAGATTCATGAAAAAGTCTTATTCACTGAGCATGTCAAACTGCATGACTGATATTTAAAATTGTGTCAGTACAGGAATCTCTGCAAACTTTTGGTCTCTTTGTTTTTTTTCTTCAATTTGGCTTTCTTAATAAAACTGTACCGGGGGGGGGGCCCAATTGAGTTGAGCCAAAAAAATGGGTGTTCTCCGAAACTATGTTGTCATAAATTTTCAGAAACTAAGCTGCGATCTCCCTCTAATTTCTAGCTTACTTTTTGAGGAGTTTGAAGAAAATTGTGGATAGAATATGGCTTTGGACATGAAAGTAGGGTCTCTGGAATGAAATTGTTTCTAAAATGGGGTCCACTGGAACTAATAAAGAGCCTGAATGGGACTTATAGCGGTAATAACCATACTTCCTCCCAATGTGAACCATACTCCTCCCAATGTCGAAAAACCTCACTCCCACCTGTACATTAATTGTTTTTGCTGTCATACCGCACATGTTTAATTTTTATCTACCACTTTTTACATTAACCTTAAATTCCAATTCACACACCCACACACAAAACACCGGCAAACACCACACAAATGCCCCCATAGTAGCACAAAAATAGTTCCATAAAAATGATGAAGTGGCATTCCAAGGAAAAGAAGCATATTTAGTCTGTCATACAAAGAAAACTTTCTAAATTTAATAGGTAACATACTCCATGTGTGACCAAATATAGGGGGGGGGGGGGGGGGGGGGGGGGGGGGGGGTGGGGGGGGGGGTGTATGCACTACCTGTACCTACTAGTGTAAAATTACTAGGGCATTGCTATATGAAGAACCTGGTAATGGGCAGGGTCGAGATGACCCTGGCCTATCTATACCACACACACATCCAGGCCACCAGCTGACACTTGCCAGTTACTGACCTTGATGTCCACAAATGGTTCCCTGTTTTCTTAATAGAGACCCTACTAACAATTCATGCAAAGAGTCACCAGACAACTACAGTGACCAAAGAGTATTGACTAGTCTACAAGAAATGTGTTACAGAGGTGTTACAAGTGTACACTTTCTGTGCGTTTCTTGATAGTTATGCCTGTTTCTTGCGTGTTAATGTATTCTTCCAAGGGGGGTGAGTGTTTTGGGGCCCTATAGACCTTTTGCTCGGCTCCTCCATATCACTGTTTTGTTTTCCTAACTGTGTCGTATTTTAAGTATTTTTTGTCAGCATCCAAATACAGTTCAATTGCTCTAATGAATGACATCCAAATATTAAGTAAAGTAAAGAAGGTTTAATTTGTTCCATTCCATTGATGTCATTAATTAGATGGCTATAACTAGTATGTTGTTTTCACATACGTATCATCACAGCTCCAACACAAATGCAAGTGATGCAGTACCAGACATATAAAGCTGTGTCCAGTTTCCATGATCTGCTCCAAATCACCTAACTTGGAATAAAGTATGATTTTGGAACCATTACTCTCTCTTTACGACAAATTGAAACCAGTCGATACCATTCTTTTAATTGTCGAACGAGGCTGGAGGCAGAGTTCTTCCATGCAAAAATAAGGGTGTCATCGGTTTTTTCCAAAGCAATACCTTTATTCTCATTCTTAACAGCTTATATTTAAGGTCATCTTTAACCTGATTTTACAACCTTTATGGCTAAATACAATAAGGACTGCCACCACCCAGTGAAAAATTTAACAACCCTTTAACAACAAAAACATACGCAACGAGACGCAATATTGGCAGGCACATGCGAATGTAGCAAACTGCATATGTCACACGAGACGCGTCACATCGTCAAAACACAAGATACTACCTGGGTTCAAGTAGGAATTGAATCGAGCAGCAATCAGCAATGAAATGCTTTACATTTGCACTTTTTACGAATTTATTACATGTTAATCTATGGGATACTTTAACACCATCATCCAAAGTCTCTTTGAGATGTAAATTTGTAAGGCTCTATAATTTTAAATCTAGTCATAATATGAAAGGAGGTTATTAAGTCTAGAAATCTGTAGCATTGGGTTTCATTATGTTGACACAACAGCATGCATTAAATCCAGTGATTCAATGGATATGATCTTTTTTGAGCAAACAGCATCTAGGCCTCGAGAAATTGAAATGTTTACAACTGTGAGAACTCTCGATATGAGGACAACTTTGCAGCACAACAGCAAGAAGGACACAATTGTTCAAAGGATATGAATGAGTAATCGGTCTTGAACTGGTAACGGAAATAGAACGGAATATACCTTCCCCTTCCCTGCCCACACAAATGTTCTAATATCTGCACACAGTTCATATGTGGTGTTCTGATGTTGTTAATATTTATGTTGTCACTTCTATCATGACTTTCTTTTTTAGGGGGATGCTGATTGGCATTAAACCATATTTACCATTATGCAATACATGTGTACACAGGTGAACCATTGTGAAACCATTCGTCAGGCTTCTAAAAACGAATTAGCTTAATTCGAGTTTTGTTGGTAACAAAACAACTATCGTTAATTGGAGTATGACCATGGTCTTAGTTTTCAAGGATGTGTCACAATATGGATCTACTTTATGTAAGGGAAAGTCCAATATACCACCATTTGAACCATTTGAAGTTTCAATTTGTTAGAAATCAAAGTACAGTTAAATGGCTCTAATGAATGACAATCCAATATATTAAGTAATGTAAATTGAAAGGGTTAATTTGTTGCCCATTACATTGATAGTCATTAATTAGATGGCCTATGAACTAGGTATGTGTTTCACATACAGTATAACATCAGTGCTCCAAACAAATGCAAGTGATGACAGTACAACAATAAGCGTGGCAGTTCATGATTCTGCCTCCAAATCAAATTGGAGAATAAAGGTATGATTTGGGAAACATTACTCTCTCTTTACGACAAATTGATGAACCAAGGCGATACATTATTTAATTGTAAGAACGAGGATGGAGGCAGAGTTCTTCATGCAAAAATACTGGTGTCATCGGTTCCCAAACATACCTTTTATTCTCATCTTAAAAAAGCTTATATTAAAAGGTCATCTTTAACCTGATTTTACAACCTTTATGGCTAAATACAATAAGGACTGCCACCACCCAGTGAACAAAATTTAACAACCCATTGAAACAAAAAAAAAATACGCAAACGAGACGCAATATGGCAGGCCTACATGCGAATGTACGCAAAATCAGTATGACACGAGCGATTCAACCTCGTCAAAACACAACGCTATACCTGGTTCAATATGAATTGAATCCGAGCATCAGCCAATGAAAATTGCTTACATTTGCAGGTTTTTAAGAATTTCATTAATATGATGGTATACTTTAACCACCATCATCAAAGTCTCTTTGAAGATGTAAAATTTGTTAAGAGCTCTATTATTTTAATCTTAGTTTCATAAATATGAAAAGTTATTAAGTCTAGAAATCTGTAGCATTGGGTTCATGTTATAGTTGACAAACAGCATGCAGTAAAATCCAAGTTGATCAATGATATGGATCTTTTTTGGCAACCAGAATCTAGCCTCGAGAATTGAAAGTTAACAACATGTTAGGAACTCTCGAATGAGACATACTTTGGCACCACAGTAGAAGGGACACATGTCAACGGGGATATGAGAGTAATTGGTCTTGAACTGGTAACGGAAAAGTAGAATGAATATACCTTCCCCTACCTCCCCACAAAGGTTTATTTCTCTGCACCCCACCAGTTCATAGGTTTCTGATGTAACGTTATCTGTGCAATGGCACTGATCAGAAATTGAAAGAAATTCAGGGGTAGTTCCTCATGGAATGTATTGTCATGAATATCCTCTGATGACTGCTGTAGAATTGGCAATTCTGGCTGTGCAAGTTTGGAATTTAACAAAATTGGAGGAATTATCGATGAGTACCATCAAGTCAGAATCAAAGAGGTGTGATTGTACATAATGATGTGAGATACAAGTACTAACATCCCCACACCATAAACACATCTACTGGTAGTGACATAACAAAACAGAAACTCTTCTGGTAATTAAGTATTGGAGTTATGACTCTTCAGGTGACAAGGTTTTGAAAGCAGTCTTTTGGTGACAAAGTATTAAAATACAGGTTCTTGATGTATCAAGCATACCAGCAGTCCAGAGACAAGTTGTTCAAACGAACAAGGTACCAATATATGAGCACAAAAGCAATCGTGGTTTAACCTAACAAATGTAAATACGACCCCTGCTGCTTGTGGCAGGAGGGGGACAAAGTTTCTACAAGGGTGTGTTCTTATTATGTTGTAGTATAGCTCAAATTAATTATACCTTAAAGAGACATGAGGAGATTTCCAGGAAGAAGCGCTCACAATTTTTCTCGAACCCCAGTTTTTTACATATTTGGAATTAGATCACACCTGAAGTGAATAAGCCAAATGCGCCGTCTTTATGTAATAAGATGATGATTTAGTAGTTTCTGTCGTGCACGACAGAAAGTCAAAGCATGGTTTTCTATGGGAACGATTACGATAGCAGGCAAGTTCAAAACAAGGTTTACGTTTTTCTTTTGCATCTGTTTGTCCAATAAACCTTCGAAACGTTTTTGGTAGGTGGTCTACAACCGATCCAGTGAAATTTGAGAGAAATTTGTATCCTAAAAAAATCTCCTCCTGTCACTTTAAGTTGATGGTGTCATATCTGTGCACTGCTTAGTTTGCAAAATATTTGTGAAAATATGCTAATTAGGTAATTTGTTTATTCACAACTACTCATTAACCATTATTTTGAACACAAGCTATATTGCACCAGGACGACTCATGGACTATCAACTCCAGCATGTTTTAATATGATGTAACATTGCATTAAGGAGTTTTATTAAATAACTACAGTTAAGACAGTAACATTTCAGCCAGTAGTAGGTCAACGTGGAGACGTGTTTGACCCCGATTTTCTTATTACGTGCCTGTGCAAGATTTTGCCAAATACATGAGGCATTTACCTTAAATTTTCATAAATGGTCGTTTTCCTATTGTTTTTATCCAAATTATCAAATATACTCGGCTGTGTGATGGTTGGAATTTTACGAGCTTAATATTTTAATGTTGTCACTTCTATCATGACTTTCTTTTTGTTAGGTGATGCTGATTGGCATAAAACCATGATTTACCATTATGCAGCATACTGTGTACATGTGCACATTGTGAAACCATTCGTCAGGCTTCTAAAAACGAATTTAGCTTAATTTCGAGTTTTTGTTGTAAACAAAACAAATTATCCGTAATTTAACCATGGTCTTAGTTTTCTTAAGGATGTTTCACCAATATGGATCTAACTTTTATGTAAGTGAAAGTCCAAATCTACCACCATTTGAAGTTTCAATTTGTTAAGGTTAAAGTTAAGGTTTTGCAGATGTGAAAAAGTTCAATTTTTTTCAGTGTTGAAATGGGCCAAAATTAAAATTATTCTGATCAAAAAAGAAACAGAAAGAAATGCTAATTATGGACCTATTTTGCCGTCATAATCCCTATTTTAGGTGTCAAAAGTCCAGAAAGAAAAAATGACAATTTTTTTTTTTGTTTGGCTGTCAAAAAGTAATCTATGGGGGTCACAGATGTTTATGTGCAGTGTGCACATTTTTGAGTCTAAGAAAATTAGTGTGCTGGTGGTGACCTTACAACTGCCTGATTTGAAGTTATTAAAGCAATAAAATTCTGTATCAAATTGTACAAGATGCTGCTAACCAATCTATTTGCTATGACAATAAACTAGAAAACATTTAAGATAACCTCTTCACCAATTTTTCCCAATAATCAATTTTTTGGGTGATATTTGCCCGGGGGGATCAGTCTTCATAGACAAGGGGGTATCATCCGTGTCCAAGAATCCACGTAAAAAGGGTAGTTTTTTCAGGATCAGGCACGTTGGTCTAAAAATCACCCAAAATCAAGAAAAAGGGTTATATTTTCTAAATGAGGACTTGCGCATTTAGGGTCCATATTCATTTCAGCATAAAGAAATTTAAAAGTGTTCCGGAATTCTGTACTTGTCTTCAAACCTGTGCTTTCAAATCCCTAAATTTCCAAAATTTCCGCTCTGCGCACGGTAAAGAAACCATGCACATGATTTTTAGTACAGGCCTATCACTTACCCATGCAATGGACAACGTTTTAGTAATTAAAACTCATAATTTATTCAAATTTCAGTCAATTCTAGGTTTTATAACTTTTTAAAATAACTTTTGGGACATAATTTGGGTGCATTATTGAGCGGATTCGGCAATTTTCGGGGAAAATGCCGATTTA